>OY759273.1:17435036-17632536 GCA_963662155.1 Lamellibrachia columna | reverse complement strand
GGAAGGGGGGTACTCCCCTCCCACACACACCGCGAGGTAGGAAGGGGGATACTCCCCTACCACACACTCCCGAGGTAGGAAGGGGGATACTCCCCTACCACACACACCCCGAGGTAGGAAGGGGGATACTCCCCTATCACACACCCCCCGAGGTAGTAATGGGATAATTCACTACAACACACACCCGAGGTAGGAAGGGGGATACTCCCCTACCACACACACCCCGAGGTAGGTAGGGGGATATTTCCCTACCACACACACCCCGAGGTAGGAAAGGGGATACTCCCCTACCACACACACCCCGAGGTAGGAAAGGGGATACTCCCCTACCACACACACCCCGAGGTAGTAAGGGGATACTTCACTACCACACCCACCCTGAGGTAGGAAGGGGGATACTCCCCTATCACACACACCCCGAGGTAGGAAGGGGGATACTCCCCTACCACACACACCCCGAGGTAGGTAGGGGGATACTCCCCTCCCACACACACCCCGAGGTAGGAAGGGGGATACTCCCCTATCATACACACCCCGAGGTAGGAAGGTGGATAGTCCCCTCCCACACACACCCCGAGGTAGGAAGGGGGATACTCCCCTACCACACACACCCCGAGGTAGGTAGGGGGATACTCCCCTACCATACACACCCCGAGGTAGGAAGGGGGATACTCCCCTACCACACACACCCCGAGGTAGGAAGGGGGATACTCCCCTACCACACACACCCCGAGATAGGAAGGGGGATACTCCCCTCCCACACACACCCCGAGGTAGGAAGGGGGATACTCCCCTACCACACACACCCCGAGGTAGGTAGGGGGATACTCCCCTACCACACACACCCCGAGGTAGGAAGGGGATACTCCCCTACCATACACACCCCGAGGTAGGAAGGGAGATACTCCCCAATCACACAAACCCCGAGGTAGGATGGGGGATACTCCCCTACCACACACACCCGAGGTAGGAAGGGGGATACTCCCCTACCACACACACCCCGAGGTAGGTAGGGGGATATTTCCCTACCACACACACCCCGAGGCGCTTCACGCCTTGTTTCGCGCCTTCGGCGCTTCATATATTACCTTGGACCCCCTTTATCTAAACCCTGGACCCGCCCGCCCGCCCGCCCGCCCGCCCGCCCGCCCGCCCGCCCGCCCGCCCGCCCGCCCGCCCGCCCGCCCGCCCGCCCGCCCGCCCGCCCGCCCGCCCGCCCGCCCGCCCGCCCGCCCGCCCGCCCGCCCGCCCGCCCGCCCGCCCGCCCGCCCGCCCGCCCGCCCGCCCGCCCGCCCGCCCGCCCGCCCGCCCGCCCGCCCGCCCGCCCGCCCGCCCGCCCGCCCGCCCGCCCGCCCGCCCGCCCGCCCGCCCGCCCGCCCGCCCGCCCGCCCGCCCGCCCGCCCGCCCGCCCGCCCGCCCGCCCGCCCGCCCGCCCGCCCGCCCGCCCGCCCGCCCGCCCGCCCGCCCGGCTACCGTCAATTGGCCTACATCGGCTCTCTTACGTTAACACAGCTGAACTTACCTTCGTGATGCTCCTCTACGACGCCCAGGGTAATTCCGTTTGACGTCTTCGGTTTGGTTCCAGTCGGTTTATATATGCGTCTGGGGTGTCCATGTGTCTTCTTCATATCTCTAAGTAGACCCGCGAGCCGTCCGTGGTGAGCACGGTGTGTGTGTGGCGAAGTAGAGCTCTTCAACGTGTCGTTGCGTAGGTAGAGACTGCTGAAGACGACCAGAGACACAGAAGACACGAGCAGGAAGGGAATCGCTACTCGCAGCCATTTCTTCAACTGCACAGGCTTCATGTGGACTTCTTATATTGTCGCTAGCCCTGCGACAATGTCAAGAAAACGACGTTTTGTCAACACGTATTGTTTCCACCGTCTGGATTACTCAAAACATGGCAATGCCCTTTGTCGTGTCCTAGTTATTATTTATCAGAACTTGTGTTCATTTATCGCACGAATGATGGCGGAAGTGATCGCGTCTAAAAAAAACAGACGGAAATCGTAAAACATAGCTGTTTCGGCCGGCGAACACCATCTACTGCTGCCAACGTCCATTCCTAGTCTAGGAGTGCAGTCAGTGCGCCATGTCAATAGTGCACCATGTCAATACTTCGGCTGGTGAATTTGCTGTGCACAGTTGGGTACATGTCCGTGGCATCGGTCAAATAGGACCTGTCCGTGGCACAATGATCGAACGTTTGCCAAACTAACAGCTCACCTGGGAAACAATCTGCCCTGCCTCAGGGACATCGATCACATTACTACGTTCAAACGATGTCTTGGTATTAGGCGTATATTGCCAAAATGTTATTGCGAATCGTGTGTTTATTTGACTTTAAATGGATCAGTCATGCAATATACGCTGTTTCGCAATTCAACAAAACTCGAGTCGCGAGTTGGTTTGGCCGGCGCAACAATTGTTGAATTGTTAAAAAAATGTAATCGCGATAACAATTTTTTAATTATGTATTATATGTGCCGCTGTTTTAGAACGGTTCATGACGTTTGATATGTTCCACACCTAAAAATTTATAGTCTTACATATTATATATAATTATATAATATGTAATATATATATTATATATATATATATATATATATATATATATATATATATATATATATATATATATATATATATATATATATATATATATATAGTACAATTATATAGTATCAAAGCATAAATCTAAATAAAAGTATAAATTAATATTTAGTAAATCATAACTAACTGATAGCTGGGGGACCCATATTAAGACCAGATAGACAGCTAGCTGTGTACATCAATCTGAACGCCGATAATGTGAACCCTAGTATTGAGTTCACCCGGGCCTTGTCGCCCCATTTACCTTAGTTGTGAGCTCTATGCTGAAGGCCCAGTGTTTTGCGCCCTACCGACTGATGTCATTTAGCTGTCCATTGGTGCTCACTCGAATGTGACTGTCGTGGCTATAAATACACCTAGATGCCTATGGGGTGCACTGTGTCCTGATTTCACACCATGAAATGTCATTGACACGCTGTCGTCGCACGTCGTCATCTATCAACGTCACGTCTCCGGGCCTGTTGACGACTCCCGTCCATCCTTCGTGTCTCAGTGTGGTCACGATGACCTTACTCCGTTATTCTTGTCTGTGGACTATTTAGGATCTCAGAAGTAAGGCAAGAATATGTGAATAATCTTTAATCGGGGAGGTATTCGAAATAAGTATAGGAAGCATTCGTAGCCCCAAGCCAAGGATAATGGGTCACTGCCCTCCGTGAATACACCACAGGTTATGATGTTCCTGCATAGATAAATAGAAACCCACGAACGGTATACATTATATTCATTATTCGTATTAATAAAATATACCATATCATTGATATTTCATAGTGTAGTTACGTAGATATTTGAAGTTCCCTGGGCGCGGTCGACTGTAACAACTAACAAACCGTAAGCGTGGCTAGTTGGTACATGGGGCAGGTTGTTACACCAAATAACGTGTGGATCGCAAAGCAAGTGTCACTCACACATGTTACTGTTATTACTTTAATGGGATTATACACACTTATACATCTTATACACAGTGTGCATAACAATGTATGTGTTCACAGCTTCATATATTAAGCGTTTCATTTTTAGTTACCAAATGGCACTCATTCCTCGGATTCTTACATAACAATAAATTGTGAATGGAATATAAATTATTGAATGGAGAATAAATAGTGAATTCCAATATATATGTAATGCGACTTCTACTTAATTGAATGATACACACACGTACACGCACACGCACGAACACCCACATTTCAATGTATCGTGCCATATTTATTAGTTGTACACTCGTAAAAAATTCAAACATCAAAACAAACCAATTTAAATAAAAGTTCGATCCGTCTGACTTTGTAAAAACCTCCATGAATTGTTCAACTTCATTATATTAGTAAATATTATATGTTATGCCTTACTGAATTTTGATGGCACAACAAGGGCGCTGCCAGGATCTTTCATTGAGGGCGGCGGGGGGGCAAACATGTGACCCTGTGCAAATGAGTGTCACAAAGGGTCACGAACGCGCCAATCCTGTCAGTCCGAACACACCTCTCGCGCCCCCCCCCCGTCCATGTGCCGACGTTGTACCGTATAATGACTCATTTGTCGGATTTTTAACACCAGAATGTCAATTTCGAAAGACAATGCCAACATAATTTCTTTAAAAGTCTTATTTTTTTCAATTCAATTCAGACACAAATACATAATAATGATACATATATAGGTCAATATACTCATACACAACAGTTCACAAAATAATGTAAAAAAAACCCATTATGATCGGGTTGTTATGTCAACAGTTTTGTTCACGAATAATGTTTCAGAATTGTTCTACTTTAAGTATGTAGCGTTGTTGTTCTTCATCGTGTTAGAACAAGTCCTTCAAATTTGAAGATCATATGCTTACAACTTGGGGTGCATTCGCACCAACTAATGCAATGAAGTTTTTTTTTGAGATTTTTTTGGGTTTTTTCCATTTCCCTGTGTGGGATATTTTACTTCCCCTGGCGTAGATATCAACGGCTTTTAGTGTATCTTCCGAAAACACAGGCAATATGGGATAAACGAAATTGTCCAAGTCTCGAAACGGCAACAGGCAGACTCGATCGACAATCAGTGATGGTGAATAATGTTTCAGAATTGAAAGCGTGTGCTAGCCGCGAGTGACTGCAGCTAACCACTTCATCCAGAGATCACATAATTGGAAGTGGTGCCTAACACGACTGCCCGAGAATAGCACAACTGTGAAGATATAATATAAAATCCATATCCACCCGCCAACACCGCCTTTTCTACGCAAGTTTGTTCTAACCAGTTTTAACGCCAAACGTCTGTAGACACGCTCACGGCGCGGGACTCCTGGAGCCATGTTGACGCCGCCACGGTTGAGCGCACACAGGTAAAATATTTCGGGTGTACCGCGTAACGTGGCTTTATCAAACCTTACCGTCGTTCCCGCTACGGGTGTCAGCTACAGGGAAGATCACACAATAACCCAGTCCCGTAAGCCTGAACATCAAGTCAACTTACCCGAGAAGACCAGTGAATCGCGACCCTCAGACGACGAATGTGCCTTAGTCAACCAATGCCACGTACGCGTGTGTCGACGTTGATTTATGCGACGGCCCCTTCGCTACTCATATATAAGCTCGCACCACAATAGCTACTGGGCTTGCTGATTGTGCAGTATGTGCTAGCTGTGCAAGCCGTGGAGGTCTGGCATGCTATCTGTCAGACTTGAACCTCACACAGAAGGTCGTAAAACGCATAGTTTAGAAATATCACGTAGCCTATCCATGGTCGGATATATATTGTAGATGAAAGTGGGGCATAATGGCTTAGCAGGGTACAATGGACCAAATTGTTTACTTCTTTTATTTATGATGTACCCCGTGATAGCGCATGTTCTAGTTGGCCACATGGTTGGCTGTATTGTGCAAACGATATACACGAAATCAACAGAAAAATTTAAATGTTTAATAAATTTGGAGGCATTAATTGGATCTGCGCTCACATCCAACGTAAAGTCAGAGGCTGCAGACGGCCGTACGGCTCTCCAGCAAGTGTACATGCTAGAGCTGATGCTAGGCCAGATAGCCAATTACTGCCCAGTTATATCGCGCAACACGATCGTCAAGAATTCAACTAGTTTATCTTGCATCTGGCAAACTATTCGTCTACACTACGGATTTCAGACTACGGGCGCCCATTTTCTTGACTTTGCCGACATTCAGCTCCAGGCAGAACGTCCTGAAGATCTGTATCAGCGCTTAGTGGCCTTCGTTGAAGACAACATGCTCCAGCGAGGGAGTGTTATTCTTCACCATGGTGACGCCATAAATGTCGACGAAGAAATGACACCTTCGCTCGAAAACATGGTTGTGCTCACATGGTTGAGATTAATTAACGTGGTACTCCCAAAGCTCGTCAAGCAACGATACGGCACTGAACTGAGAGCTAGAACACTGGCGTCGATTAAGCCTGACATTTCCCAGGCCCTAGACTCACTACTTGATGAAATCACTTCCGCCGATGATGCAAAGATCATGCGTACAGCTACGGCTCACTATCAACAGAACACATTTGGGCAGAGACAGTCGTTCTCAAGGCGTCAACCATCTCCATGTTCTGCCCCAAGGCGGTCTACCAGTACAAAGGCATGTCCACTCTGCAAACAAGCTGGCCGCAGCAACGTGCAGCATTTCTTGAGCGAATGCCCATATCTTCCCGAACAAGATCGTCGCTACATGGCTAAGATCCGTGAAGTCACTGACGTACACGAAGAGGACGACGAGTATGAGTACAGCCATGAGCTCCTTCAACCAGTTGACCAGCCTACGTTAGGCCTCGCTACGGCACAACGCATCGACATACGTCAGTCGCCTTATCACGTTTTGTGGCCATCACACGGTCCGAGTCACCATTGACAGCGGTGCAACAGGCAACATGATACGACATTCCACTGTCTGAGACTCGGTTGTGAGATCAAGACCTCTTCTCAATCGGCTCATCAAGCTGATGGGACATCGCCCCTGGCCATAATTGGCGAGACTACAGTGCGTCTAACGCGCAAAAACCACACCTTCTCGTTTTGTGGGTTTGGATGTCGAAGTTCTAGTTTATGGAAGTCAACGACGTGACCATACGTCCAGCTAAGAGAATCATCACGCTGTCTGATGGCACGACTTACACGTATGGTACAACCGATGAATCTCTCATGCAGTCCGACGCACCCACGTGTTGCGAGCGCCCCCCACCAATACCACGGTTTGGCCTGGCGAGTTCGTGGAAGTAAACCTCCCCACTGACTTGTTTACTACGGACTCCACATTCGCTTTGGAGCCACGCCTTGACACTACAGGCAACAAGTTCACACGAGACAGTGACCTGTGGCCACAACCGTCGCTCGTTACCAGCGTAGATGGCGTGGTACGTATACCCAACCTGACAAACACCACTCGCTTGCTGAAACGAAACGAACACTTTTGCCAAATTCGAGACGTGTTTGTACCGGACGTTCCAACAAACACTCCCTTGCGTTCTGACGTTATCAGTAAGGCCATAGACCTACAACCTCGCAGATCTACACCTAGCAAGCACTCTGCCTCTGTCCAAATCGATCCGGACATGAAACTATCGTCCGATGAACGTGCATCATTCCGCGCCATCATCGAAGAATAAGACGATGTATTTGACCCTAACTACACTGGCTATAACGGCCATGTTGGACCTTTCGAAGCGGTCGTAAACATGGACCCTGTTCAACCACCTCAACGGAAAGGCCGCCTACCACAATACGCTCGAAATCAGCTCGTTGAGCTTCAGAGCAAATTCAACGAACTTGAGACGATGGGCGTTGTCGTCCGACCTGAGGATGTTCCTGTGAACGTCGAGTACCTCAATCCGTCGTTCCTCGTTAAGAAGCGAAACGGTGGACACCGATTAGTCACTGCATTCACAGACGTGGGACGCTATAGCAAACCACAACCATCCCTGATGCCCGACGTTGATAGCACCCTGCATAAAATCGCACAATGGAAGCACATCGCAACAACAGATTTATCAAATGCTTTCCATCAAATACCACTCTCCCGTGAATCATTGAGGTACTGCGGTGTCGTCACGCCGTTCCGCGGCGTACGCGTATATGCACGCTCTGCAATGGGGATGCCCGGTTCAGAAACTGCACTCGAAGAATTGCTATGTCGCATACTCGGAGATCTGTTGCAAGAAGGCAGGGTCGCTAAACTTGCAGACGACATCTACTGCGGTGGCAACACCATTGTTGAACTTCAACAAAACGTCAAAAGGCTGTTACAATGCTTCGCCAACAGTGGTTTGCGACTATCAGCCACCAAGACAACGATTTTTCCGACGTCAACTACCATTCTCGGTTGGATATGGAATATGGGTACCATTCGGGCGAGTCCTCACCGTATTGCTATCCTAGCCAGCTGTGAAGCTCCCACGACTGTGAAGGCCATGCGCGCATTCGTTGGAGCTTACAAAATGCTAGCGCGTGTAATACCCGGTTGCTCTGCCTTACTCGCACCTTTCGATAACGCAACTGGCGGACGCCAGTCTTCTGGACACATCGTTTGGACAGACTCGTTACGGAAGGCCTTCAAGCATGCACAGGACAGTCTACATACGAACAAGGCTATCACGTTGCCTCGACCCTCCGACAAGCTATGGCTTGTGACCGATGGCTCCACCAAACAGTACGGATTAGGGGCTACCTTGTACGTTATGCGTGCTGCAAATTGAAGCTGGCCGGATTCTTCAGTGCGAAATTACGCGGGCGACAAACTACGTGGCTGCCTTGCGAGATAGAGGCGTTGTCCATTGCAGCCGCAGTGAAGCATTTCAGCCCGTACATCGTACAGTCGAGTCACACTGCGTCTATCCTCACTGACAGCAAGCCTTGCGCACAAGCTCATGAAAAACTGTGTCGCGGCGAGTCCGCGAGTCTCTACATTCTTGTCGGTAGTCAGCCGCTATCAGGCAACTGTCCAACACCTCGCCGGCTCAGCAAATGTCCCATCAGACTTTGCTAGTCGCAACGCACCGACATGTCTCGAACAACAGTGTCAAGTATGCACCTTCGTCAGGCAATTGGAGGAGTCCTGCAATGCGTCACTACCAACGATGTGACATCTGGGAGGGCTCGACTTCCGTTCACCAGCAGATCAACGTGGCTAGCTATCCAAGCCGAATGCCCTGATTTGCGACGCACACTTTCACACCTCACACAAGGGACGCGACCATCCAAGAAAATAACGAATGCCAAAGACGTCAAGCGATATCTAAACGTCGCATCCATCGCCCGTGATGGTCTGCTAGTCGTACGTCGTAACGATCCACTCAGTCCATCACGAGATTGCATCATCGTTCCCCGCATGGTCCTTGACGGGCTAGTGACAGCACTACACATTCAACTGGACCATCCCTCATGTTACCAGTTGAAACAGGTCATGCATCGCTATCTGTACGCGTTGGACCTGGACAAAGCAATCGACACAGCGTCGCGTAGCTGTCACCAATGTGCCTCACTACGCGATACTCCACACACGACTATCCCACAGTCTACAAGCAATCCTCCAGAGGTGGTAGGAATTTCCTATGTCGCAGACGTCATCAAACGTGAGAAACAACTCATCTTGGTCCTACGCGAGTGCGTAACGTCAGACACTGCTTCGTGTTTAATCGATGACGAACGCCGCGACACACTAGGAGACTCTCTGGTCAAGCTGTGCATTGGTTTACGACCGCTAGATGGGCCTCCTGCTGTCATATGCACTGACCCCGCCCCAGGGTTCGCTGCTCTCGTCAAGGACGCCCCGCTGTCCACGTATCGACTCACGATTGAACGCGTCAAGAACGTCAATAAAAATCCGGTTGCAGAAAAGGCTGTATGCGAGCTCGAGCATGAACTGTTACACCAACAACCCACAGGCGGGGCTGTCACGCAGCTTGTTCTATCTATTGCCACCGCAAACCTCAACACTCGTATACGAAACAGGGGGTTTTCCGCCAGAGAGTTGTGGACCCAGCGAGACCAGTTCACAAACGAACAACTGCCGTTAACCGATTACGACCTCATTCGTCAGCAGCATTCTTTGCGAAATGCCAACCACGCTCCAAGTCAACTATCGAAGTCACCCAGTCATACCGTATCCAAAGCACTAAATATTGATGTTGGTGACATTGTGTATCTGTACTGTGACCGAAACAAGTCACGTTCTCGGTGTCGGTACCTAGTAGTGAGTGTAGATGGGGTCTGGCTCAATGTCAGCAAATTCATCGGCAATCAATTGCGAGCCACCTCCTATCGAGTGAAACGGACGGAGTGCTACAAGGTTGCTGCCCATACACTTGATCCGCCAACGGCGTACCAATACGATGACTCGACGAATACGCCGACATATGACCCCACTCAAGAACCTCGATCGAGCATACCAACACAGCTACTGTACCCTGCCACACCTGACGACGCTCAGTCGGTACATCCGATTCCGGATGCGCAGACTCCGGTCGTTCCGGACGAGGAGAGGCAAGAGTCCGAAGATGAAGAGAACTTCCCCGCCGAGGAGTTTCCCCGTCGATCAACCAGAAGACGCAGACCTCCCGAGTATCTAAGCGACTTTGTCACTTAGACTATAATTGCAATAATATTATTGTATAGTTGTTTTCTCTATAATTAGTCATACATAGTATAAGGAGAAGAAAGAAGTCACGCCAATAGACGATCAATTATGATTTATGTCTATGGCTGTTTGTGGGTGACCCCGGCTCCCCGGGACAAGGACGCTCTCGCTCTCCGGGTTTGATTGCGGTTGATCGTGTTTTCTTGTTGTTCTGCATTAAATGTTCATGTTACATCGTACTAGTGTCTGTTTGTAAGACTAAATATGCGTTCTTTATCACCCAAATGGCGCAGGGCGAAGGATGTATGTATATGAAATATAAAAAATTGCTATCCCATGCCAAGGCAGCTATAGCCTAGGGGTAGGACTTCACATAGTGGGTGCCCTTTGGAAGTAGAATATACATGCAAAATATGCAACACACACATCCAGGATAATGTAACACTTGTGTTGTTGAGTTTTTTAAGAGATTGTTCAAATTGAACAATATGTAAGAAAAACCTTCCATATGTCTATATTTAGGCTACCGCAAAAAGTAAAATTGTAGGTTATAGATGTTAAACATAATGCTGTTCTAGCCATACTACTCCAATGCCGCAGGAAATCTAAGAACGAACTAGTGCAGGTGATAAACTACAGCTCTAATATAGTGTTTACACCTTTCCTATAATTTATAGTAAATGCAAATTTTCCAAATAATAGATACAAAGATATCACGACTTTTCTAAGACAAAGAAGAACATCAAACTTTGGGAAAAGTATGTGATTGGAATATAAAGTACTGGCAAATATAGCTATACAATGATTAAGAGGCATGCCACACTAAACTAAGCAAGGTGTTAGTGAAAACAGCGACATGTGTAGTGCATATACCCAGGGCGTATGTAATATAATACTAATAGTAACATATGCTGCATATATTGTCTTGTGCAGTAACCTATTTCAAATATAACTTAATTTATGATAAATAAAATAATATATGTTATGGAAATAATGATTCCATATAGTAGATAGTGTGCACATTAAAAGTGCAAATAATATATTCGCTTGGGCACTCTCATCATAATTATTATTATTAAGAATTACCACTACAAATCAATGATAACATAGCTTACTCTTTCAGTTTACACTTTACTGTTTGATATTGTATTAGTACTATATTTGTCTTATTATCTATAAAAATATTAATCATTAAGGAGTAATACAAACCTTTCTATGATATTCAATGAAATCCGTTTTAGCAGATCTTTAAATCACTTTACTACACCCATATAAAAGATAGGCTGGACTAAAATTATAGACTACTAACAGTGGGTAATCCCCGTGACACAAACATGTGACACCCGACATCAAAACTAAGCCTAGGCTAAGGGGGCAAACAAAATTAGTTGTTAACACCGCTATTTCTTAGTTTTGACAAATACTTCAGTTTCTGGGTTCACTGCGCAACAATCTGAATACATCACTGTGTACCACACAGAGTCTTCTACGTGACTCTGACGTATGGTTCCACCAGACAAGTGTATAGACTATAGTTCAAGTGTATAGCCATAGGTACATCATGATCTGAACAGAGTAGTTTTTACATATTCAGTACACATAGAATGATCAAAACTATGAAACTGAACCTTTGTCTCACAAAATGTTTATTTTTGTACTCCTCTTTCCAGTACGTGTGTATTGTTACACGCATGTATAGATTATGGAAACAATGGACATTCTAATGAAATATTAAAACAAAATATTATAATGAACCACGGATTTAGGTAATGTCATTATTGTTTACCTTTGACAGCATACATATAATATATTTTGTAACGAAATTTATGTTATATTAACACTTGCATTCATTAAAAAAGTACAACTTGTCGTGTTCCTCGGTACATTTCCAGAAGTTATAGTTACTACGCCAAATGAACATGGCAAATATAATTACTTAGGCTGCCGAATCGCTTAGTTGGGGCAGTCTTAGTCTGGCTGCGAGGTATTACTTTTTGCTATTTTTTATTTTTAGACAGTTTTATCTTGTGACTCGTCTCGTTATGTCTGTTAAATCGTTCACTGTGTGCTCGACTTTCCACACAGCGTGTGATATTGGTGATGGGTTGATTTTTCTCCGGCGCTTTTTCCCGCAAAAGAGACGCTTGCAGCCGGAATTCTTCGTCCACCACTATTTATATGCGGAAGTATCTTTGTTATCTTTTTCAAAAAGAGAGTTCCACTTGGCCGCTTGTGCATTTGATAAAACCGCGTCGTTTCGTACTCAGCTGAGTACGTACTCAAGACGTTTTATAACCTCGGTTGAGCACGAAAACTCTGGTGAGCATGACATCTCAGACTTGAGCACAGACTTGAGCTTGAGTTTGAGTACGGTTTATAACCTCGGGCCCGGGAGTCAAGCGTCAACGTTTACAGACACACGGGACACACTCCACACTCATGTATTACCTTCTCGCGTCACAATCCCAGTCACCACCTATTCGCGGTAGTGAATTGGTCGGTATCGACGTCCATAAAGGAATTTGGACAGTCCTGTCTTGTCGTCTGGGTATTTAGCCTTATAATTTATGTAGAGTTCATTGATATTTAAAAGAAGAAGTCGTTTTTGCTTGTGTACTCGCTTGCCACCAGACCCCTTCACGGACTTGAAATCTTTTGTTCCAGGGAGCAGCTGTGATTGTTCATCCTCCTCATAACAGGCTGTCACCCTCTCGTCTACATACCTAGAGAGTGGCTTTCCGACTTTTGGTTCTGCGAGTATACCCTTTTCGTTCTTGAGTTTCCTTGTCTGCTTAACTTTATGTTTACTAACATTGAACTCTGTTGCAGTTTTGGCGATTGTCCAGCTCTGTTGTGCCAGTGTTAACAACTGCGTTTGTTTTGATGATATTAACATATTTTCTTTCAAAAATTAACAGTATGTCCATGTCCTCACATTTACTGCATGTTGTTATCTCAGGTAGTTCATTGGATTCCACGCCTAGCAGTTTTGCAACTTTATCGGACACGGCACCTTGAATCTGGACCAATTTCTTCTTGCCGTAGGCCAACTTGTTTCTTTGACTTACACGGACACTTTTCAGAGGGGAGACATCAGACTCTGCTATGAGTTTTTCCAATATTTCCTCCTCATATGGGTATGACACGTCAGCCTCTAAAATGGCAGAGTCCATACCTCCTGGCTCTTCAGTGTCTGCTTTAAGTTCTTGGATTTCTGGAGCTTTCAACATTTTGTCAACAACATATTTTTTGGAAGACTCTTCTATCAGTGTAGCAACTTTGTTGCAACCTGGAAATTCTCATGAAATGCAAGTAGGGATTTCAAGCCCCTGTATTAATTCCAAACAATTGGGTGTAATCTCATCTGAATACATACACATATACATATATGTGGTTTAAAAAAATGCGTTTATTTGAGTATATGTACATCCAACTGGTTAAAACGTACAATGTTTACAGCGCTATTGAACATTACTTTTTTAAATGCAGTATTGAAGAAAAAGTTCACCATTTGAAGAAATGTCCTAATGTCTGATAAAGATGAAAATTAGTACACATAATCTATGTATCAATAGCATTAAAATGGCGCCAGTTTGAATTAAAGAATCAGGAAATATATTAACATTGTGAAATGTAGCATTGTGCACTCGTGAATGCTTCGCGAGTGCTAAAAAGTGCAGCATTAAAAAATAAATTCACTATGAAGGACTTTCGAATGGATCATGAAATTTGGCACATGTGAACTACATAGCTTTAAAAAGAGACCAGTTTTAAGATTTTGCTAATATGTCCACATTGGGTTTTGCACCATTGAAAATGTCCCCAAAATTACTTTTTCCTGATTTCACAAAGGTGTTGCTCTATAATTAATAAGTACATAGTTGTAATAGTCAACAGTTTTACAGCAATTGGGACTTCTTGGAGACAAAAAGTTAAATACAGCTGTATCTGTAGTGAATGTAAGACTATGTTTCAGAGTCTCAAACATGGCTGCTCGTAAGTTAAAATTGCAATTGTTAGACTTTTTAACTGCCTCTGATCATTCCGCGTGACTACTGAAAACTGCTACACGGCTATAATATTATATCAAACTTTTGAGACCTTCTTAGTTATCACAGAAAATGTGACTCCTCTATATACATTATTTCCTGAGATAATGGAACTTTAAATGTTCTGTAGCATGAAAATGACGGGTGCGATTTTTTGGACAAAATTCGACGCCTACCAGACTTAGTGAAACGGCAATTACTGAAGAACTACTTGGAATATAGATATATGTGTCCATGACTGTGGCATGTTTGGTAAAAATTTCAAGTGCATCTAAAACCGAAGTGCGTGGGCCAAGGTTGAGTTAATATGGAATGACACACACACACACACACACACACACACACACACACACACACACACACACACACACACACACACACACACACACACACACACACACACACACACACACACACACACACACACACACACACACACACACACACACACACACACACACACACACACACACACACACACACACACACGAAAGAACGAACGAACGAACGAACGAACGAACGCACGAACGAACGAACGCACGCACACACACAAACACACACGCCCTCCTCATGTTTGACCATGTCTCCCCACGCCTACCAGGAATAAGCTGCCGAACCAGTTTTCGTCAGGTGCGTCTATCAGTCTACCAGAATGTCGTCAATGTGCGTCCCAAGCGACCTATTCAACACTGCTAACAACTTCAGTGACAATGCGAGCTGGGTTCATCAATGCATATCACCACGTTTGGGTGTGTTCCAATTTGCTGCATCACTAACTCTATTATGTAAACATGTTGACTTTTACCGGCTGTCAACTACGGGCCATAGGGGCCAACATTATGAAGACGAACTTAACGGTGCCACTCAAAACACTCCTTACTCTTCGATCACTAAATATATGTGCAACTTCCTGCTTGTACTGTGAGGCATCTGCGCGATATCCGTGGAATAAATCATGACCGATTTGAGGCTGATCTATTAGAACATCTCGCTTCTGTGGATATTAATATGGATGTGATGCGGTGGTTGACCAGTACGAGCATGCGGTCATATCAACCGTTGACGTGCATGCCCCTGTCACGACAAGAATGAAAACGTCCCGACGCAAGGAACCCTGGTATAATGATGACATACACAATGCCAGAGCATTGAGACGTTCAAATGAGAAGAGGTGGAGGAAAATTAAGCTCGAGATCCATCGACAGATCACTTGACCAGCGGACATGCTTTCGTGTGGTCAACACCCTGCTAAAGCCGCCGAGCACTAGTCGACCACAATCATCAAGCACTGAGAAACTGTGCAATGACTTCGCTGCTTACTTCGCTGAAAAAACACAAGGAATCAGAGTGCAGATCCAGAAGAAGTTGATAAGTGATAAATAATTTTCTGATTACGTCGTCGATGTTAGCAGCCAACCAGTATCATACCAACTAAATCGACTACTACCTACGACTGACGAGGAACTGGGGAACATCATCAAACTGTGCCCCTCAAAGACATGCAGTCTGGATGCCTGCCCAACTGAACTCCTGAAGAAAACACTGCATTCCCTATTTGGTGGCCATAGTAAATAACAGCTTCGAACAAGGAATATTTCCTAATACGCTGAGAACTGCAGTTGTGAAACCACTGCTGAAAAGTGACACGATAAATAAAGATATGCTAAAAAACTACAGACCCGTCTCCAACATAACGTTCTTCGGCAAAGTGTTAGAGAAAGTTGCAGTCCATCGGCTAACAGAACACCTAACTATGAATGGACTGCGCGAAGAATACCAGTCTGCATACAAGACACTGCACAGTACCGAGACAGCCCTGTTGAGAGTAAAGCATGACATTGCAGGAGCTCTTGACAGGAACCAAGCCATGATGTTTGTTATGCTAAATCTATCAGCAGCATTTGACACTATCGATCATGCACACTTGTTGAAACTTCTGCAAGATGAATACGGTGTGCGTGGAACGGCACTAGCTTGGTTCCGGACATACATGGAAGACCGCACCTATCGCGTCCAGATTGACTCGACAACACCAGAGCATATTCCTCTACAGTGTGGTGTACCACAGGGATCGGTCCTTGGGCCAGTTATATTTACTCTGTACACCACGTTAATGCAGCGCATATTCAGAAGACATGGAGTACACTATCACAAATATGCGGATGACATTCAACTATATACATCCTACAATCCAGCTGTGCCGGGCGACCAAGCAGAAACAGTGAGGCGACTCACAGACTGTATTAGGGAAGTTAGACGATGGATGACTCTTCGTATGCTAAAGTTAAATTATGACAAAACTGAAATGATTATTTTTATATCAAAACATCATCTCAAGTTATATGGAGTTTGCTCTATGAACATTGGAGCTGACATCATTTCACCAGTAGACTGCGTACGAAATTTGGGAGTTCATGTGGATCAACATCTGACGATGACACATCACATGACAGCTGTGTGTGCTGCTTGTAATTATCATCTATACAGACTATCATCAATACATCACTATCTCACAACAAACGCACCTGTGACCTCTCGCCTAGATTACTGTAATTCGCTCTTGGTTAACCTTCCGGCATCACAGATACTTCGACTGCAACGAGTACATAACAATGCTGCTAGACTAATTACGCGCACCAGTACACACGACCACATAACACCAGTCTTAAGGGGCTTACACTGGCTGCTGGTAGCAAGTCGAATACATTTCAAGGTGCTAGTGTTGGCGTACCTATGTGTCAATGGTTTGGCACCGACTTACTTGGCCGAACGTTTACACATCCGAACTCCTGATGGGCGTCTACGCAAGGACTATGCGCCAACACTGCACCAATGCATCACTAAGAAGAGCATTGGTGAATCTGCATTTGGAACAACAGCGCCTCGACTTTGTAATTCATTGCCCGCAGACATTCGTAATTCCAAGACGCTAAACAATTTTAGGAAGTCTTTAAAGACTCACCTTTGTATTGTGAAGATAATATTATGTGATGGACACTATAGATGGACTATTTGTGATATACATTAATTTTGCATTAGGATTCTCACCAAATTTTAAGGTTTTCTAAATTATTTTATTTATTTATTTCTAAAGTAATTTTATTTATTTATTCGGCGTTTACACATGTGTGTTTATAGTTAAATAGAATTTTATACCGTGTGAATAGTATTTTATACCATGTACAGTGCATTGATCCATATAGTGGGAATTAGCGCTCTTAAAAATGCTGTATTATTATTATTATTATTATATATATATATCAAACCCCGCACGTTCTCCGGTTTAAAATAGTTAATAGTGGGTATACTAGCATACGAACCGTGTTCCTATGAGAATTATCACGATGCAATAACATGTAGCTCATCAAATGTAGCTCATCAAATGCCTGTACATCATTCCATGTGTAATTACAACATTTTGTCCAGTATTAGTCGGCCCATCAACACTCTATCTCAAGACGTTATCAGTACCTGTGTCTGTATTGGCTAATAAGTAATACTCTTAAGGACACATCACGCCAGGGCGCATGGAGGCCAGCTGATCGACTAGTCTCTTAGATGTTGAATGAAACTTGTTTGGAATGAATTTAAAGAATTACATGATATAGCGCTTGAAGGTAGAGTTCCACTCTTTGGCGGTAGACGGGAAACAATCGGATGTGTCTAATTTGAAGAAATTGAGTATTGTGTCTACGTGAGCACCTAGTGTTGAATATATATATATAAATATATATATATATATATATATATATATATATATATATATATATATATATATATATATATATATATATATATATATATATATATATATATATATATATATATATATATATATATATATATCAATCTCAATAAACATAAGTGTTTGTTCAATTTCACGAGTTCCTTTAGTGCGAGCTACTGACAAACGACAACGTGATTTCACCGTCGCACCTAGTGTTGAATATATATATATATATATATATATATATATATATATCTCAATAAACATAAGTGTTTGTTCAATTTCACGAGTTCTTTTAGTGCGAGCTACTGACAAACGACAACGTGATTTCACCGTCGCGTTCCCGTGAACACACTGTTGTGAACACACTGTTGTGGTGGTGCGCTGATCATAAGTGTCTAGCCTACGTGTTGGGTACTGCAAACAAGATCCATGGATCACATAATGTCACCGACCACGGATCCTTCGTGGCTACACAAGAAGCCTCTGTGTCCGAACAGAGACCTGCACACGGCTTCAACACACACTATTGTTGATTCCTCCTGTATTTGCGTCTAGTTTCAAACTGGTTTACTGCAAACAGCATATTGTTCAGCTGACACAGCGCTCCGGCTATTTTTAGAGTTCTATTATCACATATGTCACGTCGGCGGCGTCATTTCAATGTGACCTTGCTTGACGTTCCCTCTGTCGCGTCACCCTACGGTACATTTTGATTGGTTGATGAATCGTCGCCGCAGCCATCCTCACTTACCTCGATGCGCGCGCATTAGTTTCACCGGCAGCGGGATTTCCGTCTTTACCGAGTCTTGAGTCAAACCTTCAAATATCCCGAACAGCATCGGCATCATAATACTGACCGCAAAATACAGCTTCTGTAAAGGTAGGTATGTAGCAACTTATATGGAATTATGATACTGCCGTATGTGTCACGTGAATTCGGACCGGTAGAAACATGTTTACAAAGCTTAACTTACACTCGTGTATTTCTACAAGTTTTAGTTGGTTTCAACATAATGTTTTAACATCGTAAGTGTGTGAACATATTTGGATTAAAGTTTTAGTTGGTTTCAACATAATGTTTTAACATCGTAAGTGTGTGAACATATTTGGATTAAAGCAAAATTGTGAACCACGCAAAACCGCATATATGTGAGTGCCTTTATAAATTTAAATTTTCAACGGAACAGTTGTACCTATTATCGCTCAATCGGTGATCGGATGACTGCTCAAGAGGAGTCCGCATTAACAGCAGCGCAAAGTTGAACAACTGCAACGCCGTCACTGTTCCGCTTGAATACCCATGGAGGCGCCCGCGACACGGCCCTCAATAGCGGTTATAAATACCCTTGTTGTTAACCATCTTCACCCTTTGTTGTTTCGATGCATGGCGCTCAGATACCAGGGCTGATTGCTCCGCAAAAGGGGTTTATTTAGAAGGCACTGTCTCAAGTCTCAAGTGGTTTACTCCAAACAGCCCAAACTTGGGCTAACGCAGGAGTTTGTGGTGGATTGTGCGCATGCGCTGTGGGTGGTACGTTCGATTAAAAGACTAGTATCATTATGTTGCTGAAATGGTTTTTATCTGATAGTTTTATTTATTTTATGTATAGGATGTTTAACGAATTTTTTTAATAGGTTGGTTGTGTGTATGGATACTGTCGCTGCCTTGCCACATGCACACATAGACAGTCTCCATACCCACACCATGGATAAGTTTACGCTGAGTACTGTGTTTTAAAAGCAGTTTAGGTGAGGAGGTGTGGTGAAAGGGAGTTCCATAATAGCTTCTTGAAATGATTTTGGGTTTTTTATGTTGGTAATTTTTGATGGAATCATGTTCCATATGCGAATGGCTCTGGGATAAAATGAAAAGACCATTGCATTTATACGACACTTGGGGGCTATGTATTGTCCACGGGTTCGAGAGCGAGTTAGTAGGCCTGGAGGGGGGGTGATCTCAATAATGTTGTTTAGAATTTTGTAGAAGGTAGTGGCTTGTTTGATAATGCGCCTTCGTTCGAGGGTTGGCCATCCAAGGGCAGTAATTAGATCTGCTGGATTTGTGTTCCGTCTGTAATCATTTTTAACAAATCTGGCAGCAGAGTGTTGCACTCTTTCAAGGCTTTTAACTTGTGAAAAGGTGTGGGGATTCCATATGGGTGAAGAGTACTCAAGTTTTGGCCGGATTAGCATGTTGTAGGCTGTTTGCTTAACTTCGGGTTTACATGGGCCAAGAGTTCGTTTAATCATGCCTAAACATTTCGAAGATTTTGAAGTTATGTCAGTGACGTGATTTGTCCAGGTTAATTTGGAATCCAATTTTACTCCGAGGTATGAGTGGCTGGATACGGTGGATAATGGCTGGCTTTAGAAAAGCAAGGTGTCTGTACCAACACAGACACCTTGCTTTTCTAAAGCCCGCCATACACATACCGCCTTTTAATCGCCAAGATACACATAACAACTATATTTGAGTTACCTACTGAAAAAGTAGTCGCTAACATGTTGGCAACTGAAGAATCAGTGTGTATGGCGGGTTTTACGTTGTATAATGAAATAACCACGACTGTGTTTTTTGACAGAAGATATATATATTTCAGTTGGTAACTCAAATGTGGTTCCGACGAACATACTAAATAATTACGCGAATAAATTACGTTCAGTTATTTTTTCGCCCAACTTTACATATATCTATCTACACAGAGCATAACCAGACGAGTCGATCTTGCATCGTTTGATAGACTAGTGAGAACATGTAAAGGCAGACAAGGGTGATTTGTGTAACTCCGATGACCATATGTATGTATATGCAGTAAGGCTGCCTTCATGTCCTATTTTAATTTCACGTTTTCTTTTGAAGCGTCATTAGTCATGTTGATTTTGTTCTTCCTTCAAAATGTGTATGAAATGAAATATTCATTTGAAAAGGGGCGATAGAAATGCTAGTGTCTCTGTGGTTTTCACAGGTCGGTGTATTAATTAATATGGATACGTAAACGCGACGACATCGTCGTGGTGGCGCTGTGATGATCGCGGCGACGTCGTCGTGGTGGCGCAGTGATGATCGCGGCGACGTCGTCGTGGTGGCACAGTGATGATCGCGGCGACGTCGTCGTCGTCGTGGCGCTGTGATGATGGCGGAGACGACGTCGTCGTGGTGGAGCAGTGATGATCGCGGCGACGTCGTCGTCGTAGTGGCGCTGTGATGATCGCGGCGACGTCGTCGTGGTGGCGCAGTGATGATCGCGGCGACGTCGTCGTCGTGGCGCTGTGATGATGGCGGAGACGACGTCGTCGTCGTGGAGCAGTGATGATCGCGGCGACGTCGTCGTCGTCGTGGCGCTGTGATGATCGCGGCGACGACGTCGTCGTGGTGGCGCTGTGTTGATCGCAGCGACGACGTCGTCGTGGTGGCGCTGTGATGATCGCGGCGACGACGTCGTCGTGGTGGCGCTGTGATGATCGCGGAGACGACGTCGTCGTGGTGGCGCTGTGATGATCGCGGCGACGACGTCGTCGTGGTGGCGCTGTGTTGATCGCAGCGACGACGTCGTCGTGGTGGCGCTGTGTTGATCGCGGCGACGACGACGTCGTGGTGACGCTGTGATGATCGCGGAGACGACTAGGGTTATTACAAAACTCATGATGGTCATTATTTAATTGACGCGGGTAACATGTTCTCTCCGTCTATTTCAGCGGATTTGGAGGAACGAATAAGAAAACTAGCCCATCCACAGTCAAGTAACGTCAACAATTTCAGGAGCAAATAAGAATTTTGCTTAGATTTAGAGGTATGCACTATAATATTATGTTTCTTGTCAATAAATTTAATCCGACAGTTTCAACAAGCCCGAGGAACGGCTCATAATGCTCTGGTGAGCTATTTATTAATCTGGTATTTGTGAATATGACAATAGTTTTTGTCATCTGCAAATTAATGAGGGAGTAATATAATATGCATCCTTCACCTCTGTGCGGGGAATTCGTGGAAGAATAGAAATTGTTTGGTCATATGTAAACCGTATATACATATAATTACCAGACAGACTTTACAATGTTTCTTATTTCTGCGCGGAAAGGTGAGGACGACGTCAACAAACAAAAAGCGTGTCATGAAAGTAGTCCGTCTACTCCGTCACCTGTGACGAGGTGTAAAGGACGAGTTCGTGGCACTAGACGGGGAGTTGGACCTGGACGACGTGGTCACCCCGGACGACCTTCCGGCCAAGGAGGTCTTCTTCGACTCGGGCGCCGCACGTAACCTCACCGATTTAAAGTACGTCACTATGTCACACATATACACGTAATATGATGACGACGATGATAATAATGTTGACGATGATGGTAAAAAAAATACTGACATGGGGCGCGGTAGTGTAGCGGTTAGAACGTCACGTTCACGTAGGGCGCGGTAGTGTAGCGGTTAGAACGTCACGTTCACGTAGGGCGCGGTAGTGTAGCGGTTAGAACGTCACGTTCACGTAGGGCGCGGTAGTGTAGCGGTTAGAACGCACGTTCACGTAGGGCGCGGTAGTGTAGCGGTTAGAACGTCACGTTCACGTAGGGCGCGGTAGTGTAGCGGTTAGAACGTCACGTTCACGTAGGGCGCGGTAGTGTAGCGGTTAGAACGTCACGTTCACGTAGGGCGCGGTAGTGTAGCGGTTAGAACGTCACGTTCACGTAGGGCGCGGTAGTGTAGCGGTTAGAACGTCACGTTCACGTAGGGCGCGGTAGTGTAGGGGTTAGAACGTTGGGCTCTCAATCGAGAGAACCCGGGTTCGAATCTACTTGCTGCCGTTTCGAATCTTTGGCAATTTATTTCATCCTACATTGCCATAGTTCACTCAACTGTATACATGAGTACCTGGCTAGGGCACAATCATATTCATAAGTCAAACTTCGTTTTACTCACATAAACCATGATTATTATTAGATCATTTTATACCAAGATAATAAATCTAGTATGCATAGATAATTATATGTAGTTGATTCAAATAGGGTTAGTAAGCTGGCTCAACTAACATTTGGGTAAGTTGAGCCACTGTATAGCATAAGTTGGGTAAATGCTTTATGAAACATATCGATAATTTTATGTTCCACAATCACTACAGTCACTACACTGCTATACAGTATGCGTCTCGGTAACTGGTGGAACGTATATGTTCCTGCCATACAGTACGCGTCTCAGTAACTGGTGGAGTGTATATGTGCCTGCCATACAGTACGCGTCTCAGTAACTGGTGGAGTGTATATGTGCCTGCCATACAGTACGCGTCTCGGTAACTGGTGGAGTGTATATGTGCCTGCCATACAGTACGCGTCTCGGTAACTGGTGGAGTGTATATGTTCCTGCCATACAGTACGCGTCTCGGTAACTGGTGGAGTGTATATGTTCCTGCCATACAGTACGCGTCTCGGTAACTGGTGGAGTGTATATGTGCCTGCCATACAGTACGCGTCTCGGTAACTGGTGGAGTGTATATGTGCCTGCCATACAGTACGCGTCTCGGTAACTGGTGGAGTGTATATGTGCCTGCCATACAGTACACGTCTCGGTAACTGGTGGAGTGTATATGTGCCTGCCATACAGTACGCGTCTCAGTAACTGGTGGAGTGTATATGTGCCTGCCATACAGTACGCGTCTCGGTAACTGGTGGAGTGTATATGTTCCTGCCATACAGTACGCGTCTCGGTAACTGGTGGAGTGTATATGTGCCTGCCATACAGTACGCGTCTCGGTAACTGGTGGAGTGTATATGTGCCTGCCATACAGTACGCGTCTCAGTAACTGGTGGAGTGTATATGTGCCTGCCATACAGTACGCGTCTCGGTAACTGGTGGAGTGTATATGTGCCTGCCATACAGTACGCGTCTCGGTAACTGGTGGAGTGTATATGTGCCTGCCATACAGTACGCGTCTCAGTAACTGGTGGAGTGTATATGTGCCTGCCATACAGTACGCGTCTCGGTAACTGGTGGAGTGTATATGTGCCTGCCATACAGTACGCGTCTCAGTAACTGGTGGAGTGTATATGTGCCTGCCATACAGTACGCGTCTCGGTAACTGGTGGAGTGTATATGTGCCTGCCATACAGTACGCGTCTCGGTAACTGCTGGAACGTATATGTGCCTGCCATACAGTACGCGTCTCGGTAACTGGTGGAGTGTATATGTGCCTGCCATACAGTACGCGTCTCGGTAACTGCTGGAACGTATATGTGCCTGCCATACAGTACGCGTCTCGGTAACTGGTGGAGTGTATATGTGCCTGCCATACAGTACGCGTCTCGGTAACTGGTGGAACGTATATGTTCCTGCCATACAGTACGCGTCTCAGTAACTGGTGGAGTGTATATGTGCCTGCCATACAGTACGCGTCTCGGTAACTGGTGGAGTGTATATGTGCCTGTCATACAGTACGCGTCTCAGTAACTGGTGGAGTGTATATGTGCCTGCCATACAGTACGCGTCTCGGTAACTGCTGGAACGTATATGTGCCTGCCATACAGTACGCGTCTCGGTAACTGCTGGAACGTATATGTGCCTGCCATACAGTACGCGTCTCGGTAACTGCTGGAACGTATATGTGCCTGCCATACAGTACGCGTCTCGGTAACTGGTGGAGTGTATATGTGCCTGCCATACAGTACGCGTCTCGGTAACTGCTGGAACGTATATGTGCCTGCCATACAGTACGCGTCTCGGTAACTGCTGTATTAACTGTATTAATCCAACAATAATTATAATGTAAATTATAACGTACTTTTTTCAAATCGTCGCATTTGACGTGCATATTTTTTATTGGTAGTACATTTAGAGTTTCTGTTTTCAGAAAACAATAATCAGTAATAATAGCATTGAAAATGTTGAGACGTTATTTGTGGACGCACCTGATCGACGTGCACGTTGCCAGTTCGTCTGATGTTTATAGGCTCCCCTTGAACAACTTCCACGGCCCGACGTCTGCTGCCGAGCTGAGCCAATGTCTGGCCAAGGCGCCAGCCATGGCTGCAGAAACTGCATGAGGTATGTTGTTTATCATGAAGTGATAATGTCTCACGGATGTTGAATGTAACTACACTAATTTTGTTATTGCTACACAATGACAAATATACGTAAGGTGCATGATTATTATTTTATTTTCAAATATCAAATGTGGTGCAAAAATAATTATCATTACTGGGTACAAGAAGGTTTTGTGATGATGTTTATCTTGACTATCACATAAAATTTCCATATTTTGTGTTAAAGTTCGAATATTGTTATTTAATTAAATCAGTGCATGTGTTGTTGAAACAGTGCGTACGCATGTTACCTCATGGATCATGTTACCTCAGGGATTATGCTTCGGGTACACTTCGTGGTGTGTTACGAATGTAGGGCATAGTGATTTTTTTCCGTATGTTATTTAAAAAAAATCATATCATCTGACATAACTGCATTTGAGCAGAAACATTGGCAGGTTTGCTGGTAGAATATGTTGTCAGTGTAACTGTGGATTTTTAGATGATTTCAATAGGCGGAAAGATTTTTCGCAATTTATTCGCCACAAGGCACGTGTGCGTAGTAATTCATGCAGAATTGATAAACATTGACGGGTGTGGCACGTTCAGGCATTTTAAGAATTAGAAATCTGTGATTTTGATTAAACTCGACCAGCATGTCAGTGAGATGATGACAACGGCAGGTAAGAAGTTTCATAATTTTTTATGGTTTCGTTTTCTTATAACCATGCAGAACGTTAACATGGCCGCCAATGGGAAACATAACAGGAGGCTGAACCCTCACCGCCGACGACGTGACACTGTTCACCCCGGCCTTGGCGTCAGTGACAAGTCTCGAGGAGCTGAGGTTAGTCAAAACTACTGAAGTTGACATAGCATACTCACACTCGCAACGTACACGGCACTACGCGCACGAACGTACAGACGCCGCACACTCGCAACGTACACGGCACTACTCACACGAACGTACAGACGCCGCACACTCGCAACGTACACGGCACTACGCGCACGAACGTACAGACGCCGCACACTTTCAACGTACCCGGCACTACTCGCACGAACGTACAGACGCCGCACACTCGCAACGTACACAGCACTACGCGCACGAACGTACAGACGCTGCACACTCGCGCGTACATGCAAGCACACACGCACGCTTCCATACTCCTTTCTAGAATACCTGCCAGTCTATCACAATGAATGTCACTCAATAAATGTGTTAATTTTGGTGTCATCTCCAATACATTTTATTATCAGTAATAATGTTACACATACTAATTTGTTAATACATTTATTTTATATTGATGATTAATTTGATACAAATCCCTGAACTGCTGTGACATACTTTTTCCAAATGTCTTTATGACTTTCCACGGCAACACAAACATCAACTTTCATCTGTGACATAAGGGTGTGTACGAAAGAGTATTTCGTCATCATCATAATCATTATCATCATCATGTGGTGCCACCTCTCACAAGGCGGTCGTGGATCGTCACTGATGTCTGCACTGCGACGTTCTTATCAGATCTTCATATTTTGTTGTTCCCATCCACGCCTTGATGTCGGCTGCCCACGTGGCTCTTGGTCTTCCCCTGCCTCTCTCACCCTCCCCATTCCCTCTAATATATCTGTTGTATTTCTTCCTGTCTTATGATATGCCCAAAAGCTGTTAGTTTGTGTTTTTGTATTTTTTTGAAAAGTTTCTTTTTATTCCAGCCTTAGACATCACATTTCGAATGCTTCTAGCCTATTTACCTTTACGCAGTATCACAGTACGTGAAAACGTTTAGTAGCACAGTACGTGACAACGTTTATTTGTATTATTGTTACTGGTTAATATATTATTATAGTCTAAACAACAACAAGATCAGCGAAGCGAAGGTAGTCCGGGACATCGCGGGGCGAGACCAGACCTGTGGGTAAGATGATGAATATCTGTTGATGACAGTGAGTGGACTCTGTCACAGTCCTGTGGCACTTGTACGTTGACACGTGTAATGTGACAGTGAGAGATGACAATGTTTGGACTCTGTCACAGTCGTGTAGCACTTGTACGTTGACACGTGTAATGTGACAGTGAGAGATGACAATGTTTTGACTCTGTCACAGTCGTGTAGCACTTGTACGTTGACACGTGTAATGTGACAGTGAGAGATGACAATGTTTGGACTCTGTCACAGTCGTGTAGCACTTGTACGTTGACACGTGTAATGTGACAGTGAGAGATGACAATGTTTGGACTCTGTCACAGTCGTGTGGCACTTGTACGTTGACACGTGTAATGTGACAGTGAGAGATGACAATGTTTGGACTCTGTCACAGTCGTGTAGCACTGGTACGTTGACACGTGCAATGTGACAGTGAGAGATGACAATGTTTGGACTCTGTCACAGTCGTGTAGCACTTGTACGTTGACACGTGTAATGTGACAGTGAGAGATGACAATGTTTGGACTCTGTCACAGTCGTGTGGCACTTGTACGTTGACACGTGTAATGTGACAGTGAGAGATGACTATGTTTGGACTCTGTCACAGTCGTGTGACACTTGTACGTTGACACGTGTAATGTGACAGTGAGAGATGACTATGTTTGGACTCTGTCACAGTCGTGTGGCACTTGTACGTTGACACGTGTAATGTGACAGTGAGAGATGACAATGTTTGGACTCTGTCACAGTTGTGTGGCACTTGTACGTTGACACGTGTAAGGTGACAGTGAGAGATGACAATGTTTGGACTCTGTCACAGTCGTGTGGCACTTGTACGTTGACACGTGTAATGTGGCAGTGAGAGATGACAATGTTTGGACTCTGTCACAGTCGTGTGGCACTTGTACGTTGACACGTGTAATGTGACAGTGAGAGATGACAATGTTTGGACCCTGTCACAGTCGTGTGGCACTTGTACGTTGACACGTGTAATGTGACAGTAAGAGATGACAATGTTTGGACTCTGTCACAGTCGTGTGACACTTGTACGTTGACACGTGTAATGTGACAGTGAGAGATGACAATGTTTGGACTCTGTCACAGTCGTGTGGCACTTGTACGTTGACACGTGTAATGTGACAGTGAGAGATGACAATGTTTGGACTCTGGCACAGTCGTGTGGCACTTGTACGTTGACACGTGTAATGTGACAGTAAGAGATGACAATGTTTGGACTCTGTCACAGTCGTGTGACACTTGTACGTTGACACGTGTAATGTGACAGTAAGAGATGACAATGTTTGGACTCTGTCACAGTCGTGTGACACTTGTACGTTGACACGTGTAATGTGACAGTGAGAGATGACAATGTTTGGACTCTGTCACAGTCGTGTGGCACTTGTACGTTGACACGTGTAATGTGACAGTGAGAGATGACAATGTTTGGACTCTGTCACAGTCGTGTGGCACTTGTACGTTGACACGTGTAATGTGACAGTAAGAGATGACAATGTTTGGACTCTGTCACAGTCGTGTGACACTTGTACGTTGACACGTGTAATGTGACAGTGAGAGATGACAATGTTTGGACTCTGTCACAGTCGTGTGGCACTTGTACGTTGACACGTGTAATGTGACAGTGAGAGATGACAATGTTTGGACTCTGTCACAGTCGAGTGACACTTGTACGTTGACATGTGTAATGTGAGAGATAACAGTGAGTGAGACATGTGTCTTGTTGTAGCCTCGACCTACGATGTCCGCCAGGCGAGTCCAGGACCTGTACATTGGTGTTTTGGCAGCGACGTCTTGCCCGCCTCCAGGCCGTGACACGCCGACTGAGGCGCGGGCCGGTGACTGGACGAGATACATCGTACCGACGGTGGGAACAACACGCTGAAGACCCGATACGTCGTCTTCTGTCATCATCCCCATAAATGACCAGACGCCGTCCACACAGGTAAATATCTACAGTCGATGACCACCTGATGTGTCACCGTCCTGATACGTTGTCACATGTCACGCGATTCAGACCACACACCAGCCGCCACGATGTTGTCGGTCAGGGTAAACTCCCCCAGGGGTTAATATACACACCCCTGATCAAACATATTTTCTCACAGAAAAGCGATGAAGCACAATAACAATTTCACTGATACCTGATATATGTATATTTTGTATTCCGTTTGTTGTAGTTTATCCAAATTACTTAATTATTCCATATAAAATAATGTAAATACCAACCCCCAGCCAAATGTTAAGTGTGACTGCTAGGTTTGCTTTGGTAGATAATGTTGCAAACTCTCTAAGAAATTGATATATTCGGCGCGGATATTAACAGGGTATTGTCAAGCCACAAATACGCTAAGGGGTAGACTGACCAATTTGACAATCTGAGAATTCAGGGTTTCTGTCATAAATTTATAACAATTATGGTCAGTTAGTAACCGCATATCTGTATGGTAATGATTATAACTTTGAATCATGTACACATACCAGCCACTGAAATGTTGTTTACTTCAATTCAGATTTCACTACGTCTTTCGTCACAAAGTGTGGCTAAAAGTCACGCAAGAAGACGCGACACACACTACACTCTGCCTCGTTCCCCCCGCGGTCCGCCCGCCGACCGCCGACGGTCCATCATGCAGCGGTGCGACCCAACGATGTCTAGAAGTCAGGAGTTTCGTTCCCATGACGTCACCTATGAAATGTGTCCCTTGTAATTCTATAATTAGCACACGATCAAAAACCGTGTTGAAATGTGAAATGTGTGAATTTTGTATACGTTGGAATTCCACCTTTGTGCAAAAGTAGTGGGTTGTTTTGGTCAGCCGGTATTTGATGAGCTAAATGTCATTGCATGGTGATACTAATCGCAGGAACACGGTTGATAGGCTGGTACACACACCACTAACTATTACAAAGATCGTGCAGAGCTGGACACATTCTGTAGTCTGCTAAGATCCACTAGCCTAGTGTTCGCGACAAACATGTACCACCTGAGACGTGATAACATCACGGGCTGAGTGACAATGTATCATGTCTGTCTGTGTACATGGAGACCAAACATTAGCCCCTATTCAATCGGTTACCAATTTTGTTCTGCCTATTTCGCCGTTCTGGTTCGATATGAAACGGACAAAATTGAGTTATGTTGTGAAGCAGTTTGAAGGGTGAGGTATCTGCAGGCCGACATTAAAAGCCAATTGCATTGTTTTGTGTGTGCAGAGTACAGTCAACGGAGAAATTTGACCACCAAAATGGTGTCACTAAGTAAAACTCGTGACCGTCACGTGAAAAACCTCCATAGACCGAACGACTGACGGTCTGTAGCAACTCTATGAACAGACGTGTTATTCTATTTCTTGACGACTCTGATAGAGCACACTATGTTTTATTACCATATTTTCTATTTAAGAGTTGGTTATTTTTGTTCTTTATTAAACCTGTTGTTCTTGTATTACCTTTGTTGTGTTGCCTCTCTCATTGGCGTCAACCCTCATTCTCACGAGCATAGATGAATCCCTAGATCCAGCCAAACTTAGCGGAGACACCCATTCAAAACAGTGGTAGTGTCGCGTTGTTTCGTAACTTGCAATGGTAAAGGTTTGGATTCGGGTTTCAACTGTCCCGCAATAACTCAATATATATTTTTTAGACTCAACTGATGCAAATTGCATACCCATATGTCCCAAAGTTCTAAGTATTCATACATACATGTATTATGCTATCCGGTATACATACACGACACAGGAATTCCGGTTACATCTGACGAAATTTTTTTTTTTGTGTCTGCTCAAATAACATCCACAGACCCGCACAGTCGCCATCACCGCGCACACAACAGGCCACATAGATCCATACGCTGTCACAGACACGTCATTGTTAACAACGCAAAGCAGAGCGACCGAGCGCGTTATTGCTTTTATCCTACGTCAATAAAAAGCATTGGCTGGAGCCCCCAAAGCAATAATTACGCTTACATGCTACGTCATCGAAAGCTACGGTTCCTAAAACGGAGGGGTTATGTTCAACTCCTTCCTTTTGAAAACCATGTGTTTTGATGACGTAGCAAGTAAGCGTAATTTAGCATGATCTTGGTGTTATGATCGTCGTGTTATGCTCGACTCCTCCGTTTAGGCAGCCGTGTTTTTCTATGGCGATGGTGATCGCGATATTATTGTCGAACCATTCGTCTCTTTGGCAGCCACGATTTCCAAATTTACATGATTTTGTAACGTTTGTCAAGTTTTATTACCTGCCTACTTATCTCGCTCTATGTACGTACAATAAGACTTGGTTACATTTTCCGGTCATAGGAGGCAGCACTGAACATAGTGTGTACCACAAGTTTCACTCAAGCAGCTAAGCTTAATGAGACTGACAGCTGTTATTGTTGTTGTCAATAATAATAAGAAATACCTATGAGGATTAAGATTGAACTCAATAAGAAAACTTTTCAGTTCTGCAAAGCATATTTTTAATGGTGATTTTGGTGGGAAAAGCACTATCCTAATGTAGAGTAGGTGAAGTGGGAATACTATCAGCATAGCCGTACTGAGAGGGTAAATCACTGAGAGCAGGCGAAATGGGAATGATATCAGTAGGTGAAATGGGGATACCCCGTTAGTGCACCCCGGCTATTGCCAGTCAACCCCTCGTCAGTGTACCCCGGACTACTGCCAGTCAACCCCTCGTCAGTGTACCCCGGACTACTGCCAGTCAACCCCTCGTCAGTGTACCCCGGACTACTACTGCCAGACAATCCCTCGTCAATGTACCCCGGACTACTGCCAGTCAACCCCTCGTCAGTGTACCCTGGACTACTGCCAGTCAACCCTTCGTCAGTGTACCCTGGACTACTGCCAGTCAACCCCTCGTCAGTGTACCCCGGACTACTGCCAGACAATCCCTCGTCAGTGTACCCCGGACTATTGCCAGTCAACCTCTGGTCAGTGTACCCTGGACTACTGCCAGTCAACCCCTCGTCAGTGTACCCCGGACTACTGCCAGACAATCTCTCGTCAGTGTACCCCGGACTACTGCCAGTCAACCCCTCGTCAGTGTACCCTGGACTACTGCCAGCCAACCCCTCGTCAGTGTACCCCGGACTACTGCCAGACAATCCCTCGTCAGTGTACCCCGGACTACTGCCAGTCAACCCCTCGTCAGTGTACCCTGGACTACTGCCAGACAATCCCTCGTCAGTGTACCCCGGACTACTGCCAGTCAACCCCTCGTCAGTGTACCCCGGACTACTGCCAGACAATCCCTCGTCAGTGTACCCCGGACTACTGCCAGACAATCCCTCGTCAGTGTACCCTGGACTACTGCCAGTCAACCCCTCGTCAGTGTACCCCGGACTACTGCCAGACAATCCCTCGTCAGTGTACCCCGGACTACTGCCGGTCAACCCCTCGTCAGTGTACCCTGGACTACTGCCGATCAACCCCTCGTCAGTGCACCCCGGACTACTGCCAGACAATCCCTCGTCAGTGTACCCCGGACTACTGCCAGTCAACCCCTCGTCAGGGTACCCCGGACTACTGCCAGACAATCCCTCGTCAGTGTACCCCGGACTACTGCCAGTCAACCCCTCGTCAGTGTACCCTGGACTACTGCCAGTCAACCCCTCGTCAGTGTACCCTGGACTACTGCCGATCAACCCCTCGTCAGTGTACCCCGGACTACTGCCGATCAACCCTGTCCAGTACTCGGGCGAGAATCGAGACTGGTAGGTGGACGTTGCCGAGCGTGTCTCGGGGCTGGACGGCCAGCCTCCAGTAGCGGAGACCGAGCAGACTGGCGCTGGTCCACACGATCGTGTCTGCGAGACCGGGCGGAACGACCTCGCCGCTCCGTCGCGTCGGCATCACCTGGACACGGGAACTACCTACATTATTATTGTCACTCTGTTATAACTCCATCCTCAACATTACTGATTTAACCTATCGCGACTCTGGTTCGTTGATGTCCAAACATGTAGTTTATTAATAGTCATGTTTTTCGGCCTGTGCACCTAAAAAGTTACTCAAACATTTGTAACACTCAGTTAAGACTATGACGCCAGTGGTTTACTAGGAAAACCTTGTTGAACACACCGCATCTTAATGCAATGCGCCGCGCCATACTGTTAGATATCCTTATCCATTCTAGTAATACTCGCTCGCCAAATAAAAATATATTAAATTCGTATACACATATTATTATACTTGGCAATATGTGCTATTTGCATACAAACTCAACTTAGGTCATATATTTTGGCTTTTGTTTAGTAAACTAGGCCTTTTTCTGACAAATTGCGTTGTTCTATGTATGCCGGCCTCCCTTAATACGTCACTTTTAGTTTCGGTTACCCCGATTTCATAGAACTGCACATGCGCTTACCGGTCGCGCTGGTTAACTTGTCTGCCCTCAGTCAACCAGAAAAATGACCGGACTTTCCCACTTTTAGAACACATTTTGAGTAAACCACTGGCGTGATATTCTTGATTTTAGTTGCACGTGGTTAATTTTTATTATCTCTTTTAGGTGCATAGCCCCAATACCATGACTTGTTTCGCTTTAAATAACACCCGCAGACGAGTTAATACAAAAATACGTATTTTTGTTAAAATCATCTTTAAATGTATTCAGTCGCTAGATCTGGTAAGGCTCAAAATATTGGATATCCCAGAATGGTAAACACTGAGGGTCAATGCCGATCATGGGCGTGACATCCGTCCTCTCGCCGATCACATGATAAAGTTACGAAATTTCACCAAAGGAGAAATTCGTGCGTTTTTAGCGTTTCCATTTTAACTTCAATTAATGTTTAACCAAATATTAAGTAATTTAATCTTTTGTCTGATGATTTCACAGAAACTACATACAAAGGTTGCACGAACGAGTTAGCATGTTGCAGTGGATACTAGGTACATTTGATATTTCGCAAAATGAATTTGAAATGAGACTAGCAAAAAATCGAATTGAGGGGGAACCTTTAAGATCATGTTATGTAATATGAACCATAGCTATGTAACATCTTGAACGCCAAAACGTGTTATAATTAACCACATTATATATATATATATATATATATATATATATATATATATATATATATATATATATATATATATATATATATGTACATATATATATATATATATGTACATATAAATATATATATATATATATATATATATATATATATATATATATATATATATATATATATATATATATATATATATATATATATATATATATACTCTCGCCGTTATCTGTCTCTGTTGGGGCGAACATCATGTTTACATGTAATGCTTACATGTAATATCATGTTTACATGTAATGTTTACATGTAATATCATGTTTACATGTAATGCTGAAGGAATGTAATTGTGCGGTTGTTAATGATATATAATCCTGTGAACGCATGTTCAAGATCAACTTTGTCCACATGTAATGGGCATGGTCAACAGCTTTCTGCGAATGCGCGGGAAAGTAACGTTGGTATTCATAAAAAAATCGGCGAAATTACATTGACAAAATAGTGGTCCATCATAGCACATATCGGCGGCCAAGACGTTAGAATGGATTTAGTTTATACTATATAACCTGATTTTACAATAAAAACATCATACTTTGTACCCTTAATGTTTTACTTTTAAGAACATATGTTCTTTAAAAAGTAACCAGTCAATGTTGATTGCTGTATGTTATAAAAGATAGTGACCAATCTAGTATGATAGTGATAATGTTAAGCAAGGTAGTAACCAGTCTGGTATGATAGTGATATGTTAAGCAAGGTAGTAACCAATCTAGTATGATAGTGATAATGTTAAGCAAGGTAGTAACCAGTCTGGTATGATAGTGATATGTTAAGCAAGGTAGTAACCAGTCTGGTATGATGTTGATATGTTAAGCAAGGTAGTAACCAGTCTGGTATGATAGTGATATGTTAAGCAAGGTAGTAACCAGTATGGTATGATAGTGATATGTTAAGCAAGGTAGTAACCAGTCTGGTATGATAGTGATATGTTAAGCAAGGTAGTAACCAGTCTGGTATGATAGTGATATGTTAAGCAAGGTGGTAACCAGTCTGGTATGATATTGATATGTTAAGCAAGGTAGTAACCAGTCTGGTATGATAGTGATATATTAAGCAAGGTAGTAACCAGTCTGGTATGATAGTCATTGTCAAGCAAGGTAGTAACCAGTCTGGTATTATAGTGATATGTCAAGCAAGGTAGTAACCAGTCTGGTATGATAGTCATTGTCAAGCAAGGTAGTAACCAGTCTGGTATGATAGTCATTGTCAAGAAAGGTAGTAACCAGTCTGGTATGATAGTCATTGTCAAGCAAGGTAGTAACCAGTCTGGTATTATAGCGATATGTCAAGCAAGGTAGTAACCAGTATGGTATGCTAGTGATATATTAAGCAAGGTAGTAACCAGTATGGTATGATAGTGATATGTTAAGCAAGGTAGTAACCAGTCTGGTATGATAGTCATTGTTAAGCAAGGTAGTAACCATTCTGGTATGATAGTCATTGTCAAGCAAGGTAGTAACCAGTCTGGTATGATAGTGATATGTTGAGCAAGGTAGTAACCAGTATGGTATGATAGTGATATGTTAAGCAAGGTAATAGCCAGTCTGGTATGATAGTGATATGTCAAGAAAGGTAGTAACCAGTATGGTATGATAGTGATGTGTTAAGCAAGGTAGTAACCAGTCTGGTATGATAGTGATATGTGAAGCAAGACAGTAACCAGTATGGTATGATAGTCATATGTTAAGCAAGGTAGTAACCAGTCTGGTGTGATAGTCATTGTCAAGCAAGGTAGTAACCAGTCTGGTATGATAGTCATTGTCAAGCAAGGTAGTAATCAGTCTGGTATTATAGTGATATGTCAAGCAAGGTAGTAACCAGTATGGTATGATAGTGATATGTTAAGCAAGGTAGTAACCAGTCTGGTATGATAGTCATTGTTAAGCAAGGTAGTAACCATTCTGGTATGATAGTCATTGTCAAGCAAGGTAGTAACCAGTCTGGTATGATAGTGATATGTTGAGCAAGGTAGTAACCAGTATGGTATGATAGTGATGTGTTAAGCAAGGTAGTAACCAGTCTGGTATGATAGTGATATGTCAAGCAAGGTAGTAATCAGTATGGTATGATAGTGATATGTTAAGCAAGGTAGTAACCAGTCTGGTACTATAGTGATATGTTAAGCAAGGTAGTAACCAGTCTGGTATGATAGTCATTGTCAAGCAAGGTAGTAATCAGTCTGGTATTATAGTGATATGTCAAGCAAGGTAGTAATCAGTATGGTATGATAGTGATATGTTAAGCAAGGTAGTAACCAGTCTGGTACTATAGTGATATGTTAAGCAAGGTAGTAACCAGTCTGGTATGATAGTCATTGTCAAGCAAGGTAGTAACCAGACTGGTATGATAGTGATATGTTAAGCAAGGTAGTAACCAGTCTGGTATGATAGTCATTGTCAAGCAAGGTAGTAACCAGTCTGGTATGATTGATATGTTAAGCAAGGTAGTAACCAGTCTGGTATTATAGTCATTGTCAAGCAAGGTAGTAACCAGTCTGGTATGGTAGTGTCCACTCCTCACCTCGATGACAACGGCGTCGCTTCGACAGAAAACGACGTTGTAGAAGGCGCCGCCATGGACGCCGATCACGAGCCGGACTTTGCCGAACAGAGCCGAACTTTCCCGAAGCGTGTAGCCGCCGCGGAACACATGCAGTCGGTCCGCGTAGCGACGCCGGAGAAAGGCGACGACGGCGGGAAAGTTGACGATGTTGCGTCCCGGGTTATGGTGTCGTGCTCGAGTCAGCAATACCACATCGAGGCCGCTCACGTGACTGTCGATCACGTGATCCGGGTTGGATGCGAGAAGGGCGCGCGCCGCACGCCACAACAGCGGGTGTAGAGGCGGAGTGATACAAGTGCTAAGTACGTGATGGGCCGCTACGAAACCGGAGCGGTGCTCGACGACCTGGTCTTGGGTGATGTTCATCCGCTGTAGCATCTCTCTGATGACAGCGTCTCTCGCAGCGGGCAGCACCAACTTCACCTGGCGGAGACGGAGGAACGGCAATACTTGGACTATTTTTGGCAGGACGCCGTCGATGAAGTGTTGGAAGGAATCGCCTCCAGGAACCAGAATCGGACAGATCATCTCGAATTCCGCTCCGGCGTCATCGATCCGGTTCCCGTATTGCCGCAGATCTGAATTCCATCCGCAATCGTACGACGCATGCGCGCTACCGTTGTAAAACATGCGAATCACTCCGCGCAGTTTCACTCCGGAGGGTGTCGCCAAAGTTGCTCTGTTCCGCGGATTTTTCATAAATAGAGCTCTGTCGTGTGCGTTCAAAAAGTGTGGCTCATTTATTTTAAAGGGTGGGTATGTGAGTGTGATTTCTCGCCGAAAACCACCAAAGACATCTCTCAGTGAAACAGTGTTTCCGTGGTCCAAATCTTGGAGAGTTTCCAACAAATTTGCAGTTTCCCTATCACTTGTTAGTAAAGAATAATTTAAGCCGCGGCTGTGTGACACAATGCGTTCACTTACACGTTCACTTACACGTTCACTTACACGTTCACTAGCTCCACGTGTTCTTTTGTTGACCTGAAGAATCCACGACTTGCTATGTTTGTGGCATAAGTAAATAAGTGGCACCAAAAACGAAGCAATTGCGCATGCACACAGCAGTAGTACCGCGATTCCAAGGTGGCGTTGTCGGCTTCGTAAAACCATCTTTCGGGAAAACATTGTGGATGATCTGCAACAATAATGATTACAACATGTAGTGCTTGTATATATGAAGGAGAACTATTTGACAACCAGCCTATCTCTATGTAACTTTTTGGCTGATTCCTGATCCTGACAACCTTCCAAGCATCTCAAGAATCAACCCAAGGAATCAATCCCACAAACAACAAAATCTCGCATAACCACGCATTTATTTCTGCCACGAGATGAAATAATGTGGGTATCCCCGCCTCAAGCGCAAATGGACTGGAACAGAGCGCATGGGAACAACGGACAGCGTTGTTTACGCGAACACTTCTTACGAAATGTTATCGGTCGTTTGACATATCGAATTCCTTTCAACAACAAAAACTTGTTCGAACGAAAACACCTACCGTCACTGACCTGCCAGAATTCGAAACACTTAAACACTCACTCTACACATTAATTCTTACGTATATATTGTTGCCAGAAATACTTCTTGCTTTTACAACGTTAGACAATCCTCATGTATAACGGTCGTCACGCGTGCTCCCACTTTAAACCTTGTCGTCGTGTCTCTTCGGAGCCTCAAATAATCTGATGACGATGCACAATTAAACGACCGGCAAACAGTATTGGCGTCCGCTGGAATAACAATAACAGTTGTACCCGCGGCAGCTCATTTGCATATGTTATGCTTCCGGTAATGGTAATATTTACATAATAGTATTCTTTGTAGGCCTTCTCGGTGGTCTTAAATGTATGCACAGACAGGTCGTTGGAACAGCCGCGAGGAGAACAATCAAACCTACTGGATGTCGCTTGCTGTAAGGTGTCACTCAATGTCCTGCCCCAAATACGCAACAGTTTTAGCTTAGGCCCTACTTCCCCGCGCGTAGAAGCCAAGTAGGGGACACTTATTACATTTAGTAGGGGACACTTATTACATTTAGTAGGGGACACTTATTACATTTAGCAGATGACACTTATTACATTTAGTAGGGGACACTTATTACATTTAGTAGGGGACACTTATTACATTTATTAGGGGACACTTATTACATTTAGTAGGGGACACTTATTACATTTAGTAGGGGACACTTGTTACATTTAGTAGGGGACACGTATTACATTTAGTAGGGGACACTTACTACATTTAATAGGCGACATTTATTACATTTAGTAGGGGACACTTATTACATTTAGTAGGGGAAACTTATTACATTTAGTAGGGGACACTTGTTACATTTAGTAGGGGACACTTGTTACATTTAGTAGGGGACACTTATTACATTTAGTAGGGGACACTTATTACATTTAGTAGGGGACACTTGTAGCAAATAGTTGGCCGATCGGCAGTTAAGGTGTCTCCGGTCTTAAACAACCGGAATTCGTGCCTAGTAATTACTGGACATCGCTTACACTGACCATTGAGTCGGTGCGCCAGTACGGTAGGTGGAAGCACTATATCGCTGGCAGCCAAAGGGTGTCACCGGAATTCTTCAAAAGGTGTCACACGTGTGACATATTTACTACGGAAAGTACATTATAACTAATGTGCATCACAATTTTATGCAATAACACGAAATAACACTGTACACAACACGAGACTGGCGAATGTCACACCATATGATAACTGTTTGTCTTGCATTTCTTTACAACGCGCAGTGCTCGAACACGTACTGCTGTACAGCACTTTCAAAGTAAATTAAAACTAAAAGTAACCCACCAAACAAGTACTAAAGTAAAAACATCTCCCCAAAAATGTTTTAAATAAAAAGTACTTTCAATAAAATGTACTGTATATATCACAAGTTTATTAATAAACTCACACAATTTCACAATAGTTCAAAACAGGTGAACATGTTATTGCTATCAGACAGGCCTTGGGTAATTTACATTGCAATGTAATTTATTACTAGATTACTGTTACTTGGTTTCCTATTACTATTACATGTTGAAGGCAATGTAATATATTACTATTACAGAGTGGTTCGCCAAAAAAAATTCATGTTGTTAAGCTATTAAATTGGTATGAAAATATAGATAGAAATATTTCTTCTCACTCAAGAAAGATAGTATAAATAGAGGACATGGAGTAACATTAGTGAAGGATCAGTGTATACTGGACATCAGGAAGTACTCGTTCTCACACAGGTCAATAAATGAATGGAACAAATTATCTACAGATTATGTAAATGCTAGCAGTGTGAATATGTTTAAAAACAAAGTTGACACATATCTCAGGAGGGCAGGTTACACATCGATGACAAATTGTTGGGTTCTCGATAAACCAATGGCTTCCTTGTCCACTTGCCATCTGGGCCTTTGCCTTGGATTGTAATCTTGTTGAATCTTACTAAATAAATAAATAACTGCGTTCTGGGAATATCTTATATCGGAATGCACACAAACAATTGTCTATGGAAGTAAACATAACCATTTAACGTCATATAATAGTTTTATATAACAATATTGCACAATGCAGTTGTGATAACATTGAGAATTTTTCAAATATTCAAATATTTGGAGCCATACATACTTCATGGGGGGGGTGACAGAACGTGGGAGGTGAGAGGTTAGTCCTACAAATTGGCAGGAGGTGGGAGAGTGGACTCTTAAAATGGTGGGAGATGGGAGGTTGGCCCCGTAAACAGATGGGAGATGGAGGTTGAGACCCCTACCGCACCCCTCATTCATGGAGTTGGTTCAAAAAGAAGATTATTAAAAAAGGAAAAGTAGTAGCTAGAAATCTCAAATAAGAAGGATAAGCATGAGACTTTGTACTTATATAACACGACCTTACGATCAAAATATTAGACTTTCAGTGTATGTCTACTTTTATGAGGCTAATTGCAACTTTAACGTTCGCGGCGCACGCATTCAATTTTCTAACAGGGCGCATTTCTTGAAATAGGTAGGCCTGTAAGTTCTATAAGGGTCAATTAATCATCACCAATGAAAAGAAAATAGTTCGCATTATACTAACGAGATGTATATTTAATAGACCCTTATAGTCATAAGCCGCAAACAGCAGGTTTGTCAGAGCGCTTATCGAATTCCGTTGCGAAACAATCCTCGGTGAATGATACGGGGCCAGTCAGCATACGAGACAGCGAGTCTTCCGTTGCGCACCTGAGGTCGAAAACTAATTAAGTGGAACCACGCAATTAGAGGAACCACGCAATTTGTGCACGGTGTGCCTACTCAGCCACAGTGATTATGACTGTCTTTGAGGTTGGCCCCCCTCGCCGCTCGCGTCCGCGCCTGTCGCTACATGTCCAGCCATGTTTGGGCGCGCAACTTTAAAATCGATTGTGTGCCGAGTCAAAGGCGTTCGCGGCTACAAACACTGTGCTTTTGTTTACACACGGGCTGGACTCTCATCAGTAATTTTGCACAGAGCAGGTGGTGTTTAAGTCATGAATGTCGAGTACATCTGCGACGATAACATCGGGAGTATCGGCCCGTCCGCGTCGCAGTTCGGAGGGGACGCCGCTACTCGCAGCGACTCGATGTCGGTGAACGAGATCATGGGGACTGTCGGCCTCTCTTCGCCTCTCGGATCTTCGCCCGCCTTGGTGGGGACGGCCCATATATTCCTGAGTCCGTGTCGGTCTATCAGCGGAGAGGAAGCCCTCGGGTACATGCCGCCACCGAAACACAGTCACAGATACAAGGTATGTCTTAATACGGTGTTGTCGTAAACTGGTTTTTATACGCCCGGCCTCAGGTGTCCATGTCACGGCAGTAGGCTGAGTAGGTTAGTACATCCGAACGGCACCAACCAACAGTGTATTGAGCATCTCATTTGGATGAAACACTACCTGGCGTTTATTTCACGAGTCCACTGATAGTTGCTGTTGCTGTCCTCTTTCTCCAGGAAGTCTGGGTGAAGCTGGCATCAATACTGGTCCCCGATTTATGTTTTCTTTCAGTCATTCACTAAAGCTGTTTTACTGCCGTCTCAACTACCTATCTTAACTCCCCACCCCTCACTCTCCACTCCCCTCCCAATCCCGCCAAATCTTTTCCCACACAGTCCTTCCATCTCAGTCGCGGTCTCCCTCTTCTTCTCTACCCTCCACCCTCTTCATTAACCCTTCCCCTATTGCTTCCATTTGTCCTGCGTGTTCAGCCCACTTTAACTAACTCCTCACTAATTAACTTCCATCTGATACTGTCTTTTCACACCAATCTGTTTAATGACAGTTAATCCCAAGTTGTATTTCCCAGGGGTTTGTATGTCCCAATTGACTTATTAACATAGTTTACCCAACTGCCAATGAAACCAGAATATAGTTAAAGAGTAAATATTCTTCTAAAAGCTGAAGCCAAATTATGGTAGCAATTGCTAGTATTATTAAAGTGTTTTTCCTAAATCAAGGTTCTCACAAAAATGTGTTGATAGAGTGCCAGTAATGGTCAATGATCACCAGTCATAGGTGTTGGAATGGTGGGCGCATTATTTTGGTGGCTATGTGTTAAGTATTATGTTGCCCCCAAAATGCTCACAGAAACCAACTTTGGCCACCCCATGTTCAAGAACTTCTGATGCTTATGTCAGTGAGATACACCTGGCAGGTATACTTATTTCAGTGAGATACACCTAGCAGGTATACTTATGTCAGTGAGATACACCTGGCAGGTATACATATGTCAGTGAGATACACCTGGCAGGTATGCTTATGTCAGTGAGTTACACCTGGAAGGTATACTTATGTCAGTGAGATACACCTGGAAGGTATACTTATGTCAGTGAGATACACCTGGCAGGTATACTTATGTCAGTGAGATACACCTGGAAGGTATACTTATGTCAGTGAGATACACCTGGCAGGTATATTTATGTCAGTGAGATACACCTGACAGGTATACTTATGTCAGTGAGATACACCTGGAAGGTATACTTATGTCAGTGAGATACACCTGGAAGGTATACTTATGTCAGTGAGTTACACCTGGAAGGTATACTTATGTCAGTGAGATACACCTGGAAGGTATACTTATGTCAGTGAGATACACCTGGCAGGTATATTTATGTCAGTGAGATATACCTGACAGGTATACTTATGTCAGTGAGATACACCTGGCAGGTATAGGAGTCAGACCACAGTTGAGAATTGCATTGGTGGCCATGTTAACGTTTTGTATGATTATAAGAAAATGTGACAATAAAAAATTCTGAAAATTGTCCACAGCAACTGCCATCATCTCATTGATATACTGACCAAATTTTATCAAAATCACATACCTCCAGCTCTTTTAAATCGCCCTGACGTGCGATGCCTATCAATTTTGACAAAAATAGCCATGTATTCATGCGCCCACGTGGCCCATAGCAGAAAAATTCCCATAAATCCCTCCGCCAGTTAAACTCTTTAAAAAATGCACTGTTTCACAGCCAATAGCTTCTACAAACAAACCTGTGAATATTCCTGCTCAAAGGCACTCATGTCGCATAATATTAATTTATTAAGTTCCCATTTTACAATTTCATACGGCCTACATTCGTGTGAAACAATAAACAGGAAGGTCAACTGTGGTCTTACCCCTATACTAAGAAACAGAGACCAGAGATGATGAAGCAGGCCAGAGGCCTGGGGGGAAGCCATTCTTGTCTACATTATATCGTGAATTACAGTTTCCCAATACCAGTGTTACCTAGTTAATATACGCTTAATTCCCTATTACAGTGTATTTCATTTTATATATTTATTTATGATCAACTCTGTGTGGGGAAAACACTTTATATTAGTCAAAAGACTTCTAGTTTCTTCCCTATTTCACTTTTGTTCACAATCAGTTGAAATGTGTAATATATAGCAAATTATGTACAATTGTGAAATAAACGTGTTCATTCATTCAACCCTCATGAACACTTCTAAACATTATGTAATATTTGTTGAGTTTTTTAATTATGGCCAGAATCCTATGCATTCCTGATTGCAAAATCAACAAATTGATATGTGTAATTGCCAACAAAACTATGCTAAGTACACATGTACTGTGAATGTGTCCTCAGCACATGGTATCAAGTGTATAGCATTTTAGGAATACACTAAAGACATACCTTCACCATGACCAATGAATTGTGGATATATATCAATAAAAAAAGCACTTTGAACAGGCCAAAAATATATTATTAACAAAATGATGATGTGTTCTCAACAGGAATAGAGACTAATAACAATTAGATAAGTTGTCCTAACTGGGATAGTAGTTAATATCTGGAGGAGGTCACCATAGCAAGCATAGCTGTGGGTTTAACAAGGCAAACAGAGTGACTGTGAGAATAGTTGCATTGCTTGTACAGGCATCTTGCAAGGCTCTGTCCTCTACTCAACACCCTTGTTGATTTAGTCATTGTATGAGATGTCATTCCAACACAATTCCAGTGATTTAGTATCTGTACTTAATCTCCCATGTCCACTGCTGTATTGGTCCAGTAGTTGCAGTTACCGGTCAGTGCAGTGAGGGGCTGCTCTGACAGACAGGACAATCTGGACAGTGCATAGGCTTAAAATAAACATCTACATGTAGGCCCTAAGAGAACACACACCCATGTACTCTTTGTTTGTACTACCATACATGCACTGCACCATTCATGCATATGCTGCCAGACCTATGAATATAACACCTTGAACTAGGCCAATATAAAACATTGGTCATTGTTATCAGTATATTTGTTATCTACACACATACTTTCAAGTTGTGTGTGAACATTTTAATAATAATAATAATAAACAATCTTGAATTCAAGATTGTTTATTATTATGGGATGTATGAATATCTGGGTTGTCTCATCCCAGGTATATCAAAAGTTCTGTTTAATCAAACATTAAAACATTATGAAGAAGTATCTTGACGCAAAACTTTTACAATGGTCTACACATGCATGTCTATTAGGCAGTACGTGGTACTAGAGCAGGACTCTGGTTTCAGCTGGGGATTACACAGTATATGTATTCATTTACGACATTTACCTGCATATTCATTATTAGTTATTTGTAATCACTAATTTGCATAATATGCATATTTCTGATTCACTGTCATTTCACAATTCCTGTCTATCTATGAATGGTGATAGGTTACAGTGATAAATTATCTCATGAATGTGTGCATGCAGTTGATGCACAATATTTACATGGTGTGGTCGCTTTAAGTTTAGGTGACAGTTATGTGTATGTTATGGAAACCAGAGAGAAGTTATTGGCGTGTTGGGCCGGGGTAGAGCCATAGGACATGGGTGTATCCAATGTGTTTGGCTAGTCGTGGTAACATACTTGTATATGTGCTCACATTATTACAGGAATCCTCTAATTTAATTGAGCCGTGTATTATCATGACATTGTCCAGATCTACAGCATATACAGTGACTATGTAATTAATGTGTGATAGGTGTCTTTGTGATATGTTTGATAACTGACCCTGATTTACCACTCCATGATTGCTATAATAGCAGACCTTTGTTCCGGTGATCAATGCGCATAAGGTATAAACCATTTTCAACACGGACAGTCTTTATAGCAGGACCATTAAGGGATGAGTTCAAAACATGACATTGAGGGAAATGTGTATGGCATTACATGAACTTGGTGTCATTTAACCTCTGACCCCTGCTACATGAAACATACATCGAATTGTGTGCGACGTTGCAAACTTTAATAAATTCAGCCATCATAATGCTCTCCAGCTCAAAGTCAGCACATATATGAACTGTAATCAGAAAATAAACAATGTTTTTTAGGAAAATGCACCAATGTATGATGCTAAATGAAACAGATCCCTGCTATGCCCCACCCCACCCTAATGAAACCACTTTTGTATAGTGTCGCATATCAATGTTTGGAGAGCATAAGGTTTATGATAATTAAGTATGGCCCCTTCAAGTGCAAGAATAAACACTGTAACCTGATATCTGCTAATCTGGGATTCTAGACCAGTGAATTCATTTGTGCCAAATGCCCTGGAATCTGATACTTACATTGAGCTATTGTCCCTTAGCTGGACTGATTATAGAAGTTCTCAGAGTACGTAGTTCATTCTTGGTAATTCAATTAGGAGCGCTGGATATCAAGTTCTTTCTATAGTCTCTCTATTTATCTATTCATATCTTTCGAACAGTCACATAAAGACAGTTTGTACCAATATATCTACTCATGTATAAGCTCCTTAAGTCTTTGAAACATGTTTACGTTACTTACTAGTTGATATATATTATCCATACAGTTTAGCTAATTACGATACATATTCTTGGATACATATATATGACACAAACTTAATGCCTTGTGCTAGATAGCCTAGACCTGTACTACTGTAGTAACAATGGTGATTCAGTAACAATACCAATCAGCTACTTACACACCCCCTGTGCTGTTAGGCCTACACAGCAGCCTTTCTTCCCAGGTCCTAGGTCATAAGTTTCTAGATTTAAGCATCTCTTACGATGGTCCGTCGGCAGTTGTTTTTGGGATGTCCTTTTCTCCAGTATCAAACAGCAGCTCACCCAGCCCAGACCAGCCGTCCACAAAGCCCAGACCAGGCAGCAGCCCACCCAGGCAAGGCTAGCAATCGACCCAGCCCAGACCAGATATCCACCCAGCCCAGGGTTGAAAAAAATCATGATTAAACAAAAATTTAAAAAATAAGATTTTTTTTAATTTAAATCGGATTTTTTTTATTTATTAGATTTGTTTGATTTATTTAATTTTTTGGAAATCTGGTATACACAATGTCAAAATATTTTACTATCAGGCTATCTGGTGTCAATACAGCTACACAAGTGTACAACTTTGTGCATTTGTATTAAAAAACAAACAAAACTTTGTTGATCTCGATGCTTATAAACAATTATTTGTGTTAAATTCATATAAATCAGCGATTAAAAAAACGGAAGTAAAAAAAAAAAAAATCATAAATCAATGATTTTTTTGGAGCGATTTAAATCATGATTTAAATCAATGATTTAAATCAAATGATTTAAATCAAACAACCCTGACCCAGCCCATACCAGCAGCCCCCCCAGCCCAGACCAACAGCCCACCCAGCCTAGGCCAGCAGCCAGCCCAGGCCAACGGCCCACCCAGGCCAGTTGTCCTCCCAGCCCAGGCCAGCGGCACACCCAGCCCAGATCAGCGAGGCAGCGACCCACCCAGCCCAGATCAGCGGCCCGCCCAGCCAATATCAGCATCCCCCCAGACCAACAGCCCAGGCCAGCAGCCAGCCCAGGCCAGCGGCCCACCCAGGCCAGTGGTCCACCTAGCCCAGGCCAGCAGCCCACCCAGCTCAGGTCAGTGGCCCACCTAGCCCAGGCCAATGGTCCACCCAGCCCAGGTCAGCGCCCCACCCTGCTTAGGCCAACAGTCCACCCAGCTCAGGTCAGCAGCCCACCCAGCTCAGGCCAATGGTCCACCCAGCCCAAGTCAATGGCCCACCCAGCCCAGGTCAGTGGCCCAACCAACCATTTTGTCAAAACTGTACAACTTGCTGTCTCGCCTAGCACCTGGTATATGGGAAGAAAGTTAGAAGTGTGTGGGTGTGTGTGTGTGCGTGCGTGTGTGTGTGTGTGTGTGTGCGTGTGTGCGTGCGTGCGTGCGTGCGTGCGTGCGTGTGTGTGCGTGTGTGTCTTTTGGATGAGACGCTAGAGACTGTAAATCTCTTCTACCATACTTACAACTTGAAACAATCAAAAGGCATTTCAGTGTCCCACACACTTTCTATTGTGATAAGTTTTTAAGTTCCAGTATGCCCGTGTGAATTAAAAACACTTATCATATTTGCTTCATTGTGTAGTGTAGTGTAGAAAAGAGAACTTATACACTGTAAGAGAAATGAATATCTGCTTTGACACAATCACTGCTACAGTTGAAACCTTTTGTTGTGTTTCAGAAAGTGTGCCTTGACTCGTCGCAACATACACTGAGCGGCAGTCCCGTAAGATCGCGCGGCATCCCAGAATACAGCTATTACGATGACGCAGACAGCGGCATCAGGTGAGGGTAAACAAATCATGTCTGGCCTTGGGGGTGTATGGAAGGGCAATCCAGTCAACCCAGTCATTTCAGAATTATGCATGTGTGTCACAGATTGAGGCAAACAGTTTGTCTTAACAAACGTGCTAAATCAACAAGTGTTTTCTTTGGTTGGTCATCATTATTAGTGATTTTATCATATAATTTCCTCTTGTTTAATGGGAAAACCATGCTGTTGGCCAGAGAGTGTGTGCAGTGGATAGATACGAAATATTCACAGTTGTAATACTAAGTACATTATTTATTCTGTGTGTCATGGTGCATGTGTCCACGCAGTGTGTTGCCTGTGTACATCATGTACTACATGAATACTTCCTTGCATGTGTGCATGCATGCGTGAATGCATGTTAGCATATGTCACCACAAAAATAGATAATCATCCAATTTTATTATATAATAACAACCGTCTGTGTGGCATTGAATAAACATGACAACCAGGATTAAGAAAGTGATTGACACTGCGCACAGAACCGTGTAATGTCTTAATTCCCAACACAATGAACAAACTTTGTGTGATTCAGTCTGTAAATACTGATTTATTCCACTCCTGTCACAGGACAATACGACAGGCTCCATGAGAAATATGCAAATGTTATATATGGAATGGATATAAACTTGTGCATCCTTGTTATGTTGACACATGAATAGTTAGCCTTCTATCTGAGAACTACAAGTTTGAACAGGTTTTCTTGCTTTCAATGGACTTGTCTTGAATGTGTTATTTGTTATGTAGTTGTTATTTTAGTTGACAGTGTTCATACACACAGTTTGTGTTATTGGCTTCTTCTATTCTGTTGTTTTGTGGAAAGCAAATATGTGGGGCACAGTTTTTCAGAAAAATTAGCATGTTTTGTTTGTTTTATGTAAACTTCTAGTTGGCAGTTATAGAAATATACATTAGTGTGCAGTGTGTACTGTTTGTGAATTTCATGATATAATTTGGTTGTCCTTAATGAATCTGATGTGGTATTTATCTTTGTCTCACACATCTTACTCAGTATCATAACTTGTGGTTATTGAGCACCGTCATGCTTATTACTTAGATACAACATATTTATGATAAAGGTATTTACAGCTTATGAGAAAGCAGAGCAAACTAAATAATATTATATAATTAAAATATTAAGATAATATTCAATAGGCCTACTGATATGTCTCATTTTGTGTTGAACGATAACTGGAATATGTAACAAATGTGTCCCTTCTATTGATTACATATAATGCATAAATATTATGCATTATGTATGAACAGTTACGCCACCTGATGGGTTATTATGAGCCATATTAAATGAACTGATCTGTGCTGTTGGCAGGTTAATAATTACATTTTGATCTTTACATATTTTTTATGAACATTAAATAACAAAAACTAGGTCCAATCATTAACTTAATTCTGCTCTGTTTTTATTCCAGTACGTCCAGACTATACTCGCCTGTGCGCGGTAATCGTCCCCGGAGTGCTGGGGCGTCATTATCTTCACCTTCATCCCAGCTCTACAAGCCCCCTTCACCCTACATGACCCCCGTGTCGAGTCCATCCCGAGCCCCCTCGAGGGCAACACCTGTTGATCTCGAACAGGCTCTCGGCAGCAGTGAAAGTCGACGCCATCTGCTGACGCAGAAGTTGATAGATGCAAAGGACACCATTCATGTATGTCTTCTGTATGGCTACACTCGTGGAAACTACTTCCGTGGGATCTCACGAATCAGTCACCATTACTAATGTCCTCTAGTTCTTTTTTAGTGGGAAGGGGGACAAAGGGAGGAAAGGGGACAATGGGAGGAAGGGGGACAATGGGAGGAAGGGGGACAATGGGGAGGAAGGGGGACAAAGGGAGGAAGGGGGACAAAGGGAGGAAGGGGGACAATGGGGAGGAAGGGGAACCAAGAGGGAGGTAGGGGGCAACGAGGGAGGAAAGGGGACAATGAGGGAGGAAAGGGAACAATGGGGTAGGATGGGGGACAATGAGGGAGAAGGGGGACAATGAGGGATGAAGAGGGACAGTGAGGGATGAATGGGAACAATGGGGGAGGAAGTGGGACAATGAGGGAGGAAGGGGACAATGAGGGAGGAAGGGGAACAATGAGAGGGAAGAAGGGGGATAATGAGAGAGGAAGGGGGACAATGAGGGAGGAAGGGGACAATGAGGGAGGAAGGGGAACAATGAGAGGGAAGAAGGGGGACAATGAGAGGGAAGAAGGGGGACAATGATAGGGAAGAAGGGGGATAATGAGAGAGGAAGGGGGACAATGAGGGAGGAAGGGGACAATGAGAGGGAAGAAGGGGGACAATGAGAGGGAAGAAGGGGGACAATGAGAGGGAAAAAGGGGGACAATGAGGGGGAAGAAGGGGGACAATGAGGGAGGAAGGGGAACAATGAGAGGGAAGAAGGGGGACAATGAGAGGGAAGAAGGGGGACAATGAGAGGGAAGAAGGAGGACAATGAGAGGGAAGAAGGGGGACAATGAGAGGGAAGAAGGGGACAATGAGGGGGAAGGGATTGAAAGAGACATACATTGACCACATTTATTCTTTATTGCAGCAACAAGCGGAGAGACTTAACAATGTGTCAAGCGCTGTCAAAGAGAAGACATCTTCGGTGGAAACACTCAAGCAGAAGGAAAGGGTAACAACTGTGCATTTATTCTCATATTTGAGTTCTCACTTAAATAGGCCAATATCTAAACTACAGTATGATCATTATTGCGTGCTTGATTTTGTGAAATTTCTGCTAATGTTAATAGGGTGCTTAATTGGTGCTTTAGTCATATCACTTTTCATGTAGGTCTATTCACAGGGTTCAAATTTAGCAGGGGTCCATGGGTCTGCAGATTCCTATATTCACTGCCAGTCCCCCAATAGTTCCGAACCTTTGGGTTCAGAAGGCCCATAAAATTTGACAAAAACCTCGATATCGGTCTCGAAGTCTCGAAGGCATAAAACATGTGCATTACCTGATTTTATTAATCCAACTAAGAGACATTACCAGTTAGGTCTTAATTTTTTATGGGAGTCAACAGTTTGCCATAAGGTCAATAAACCCATTTGTGAGCTGCCACTGAAACTTACACGTGAACTGAGAAAGATTTAAGTTGCTTTAAACGTGATTGGTGAATAGTTAATTCGGTCATACAATGCCGCTTGACAATAGGAAAGAAATATGTTTTCGATGCAAAATGCATTTTGATTGGCTGACTGATGACTGAAAAACCAATCAGTGGCCGTGATATATTTATAGCGGCTAGCCAAGCACATACCGATTTTCTGAATGTGCTATAGATTTTATTGGGGGAAAACTGAAAAAAGTTGTCTTACTATGTGAAATGTGATATGGCAGGTAGACATGGAAATCACTTCCGAGGTAATAACCATACGGATGGATGTGTAGCATTGGTTGAGCATATTACGAATAGGAAGAAATGTACCAAGTCTAAGCCCCAGGCCAGTGCAAGAAGGTTGTGTTATGACGATCAAATTATACTTTTTGTGATCAGCAGTTATACTGTTTGGGATCGGCATGTAGAATTCATATTTTCATACATCTACTCAGTCCTCTGTCAGAGTCAAACAATGCTTGTGACCTACAACATTCTTCCTACACCTTTATTCTTTAATGTTAGTAACTTATGATAATGTGACTGATTAATGAGTGAAATATATAACTCCTTCTGTGAAGTTCTGACAATGACTTATTGTCACCCAAAGCTACAAAGGTTTGGTTTTCTCAATTGTATTCTTGGATGTTTTGTGGTTGATAATTATTCTAGGCTTTTGTAATTATTAGTTATCACCTAGTGATTTCAGTTGTAATACTGTCATTAGCATAACATTGAGGATGAAAAACATTTTAAGACTTTCTCAAAATGAGAGGATTTCAGAACTTCACTGCTAATTTTCAGTTGGAAATTTAAAATGAAAAAAAATCCATAGCTTTTAGTTTTATTACTTATTTGATCAATGATATAATTTTAAATGCAGTTATTTACCAGATGGGGACACATTTTTAAATGGGAGGCGGCAAAACAGAAATGTACAAGTCAATCAAATTTATAGTATGGCAAATTGCTTTGGCCCCCAATTTTGGTGGCAGGCACCTAGATTCTGAAAAGTGGGGGTCTGGCTGGCCCCACTAATGTTATACTAAATTGTATCCCTGTGTACATATATAATTAATCAATTTAATTAATTTAACTAATTAGGAGTTACTAATATTATTAGTTAATGTTTCTGCTTTAACAGAATGTTTAATGTTGTATATTCTATAACTTGTAAAACCGAATGGATGTATATTATCAACATTACTTTTTTTATAATGGATTATATTTGTTTGTTCATTAATTAATTTTATTTCTTGGCATACTTGAAACACTTAAATAAAATTGATGGGTTACCATTGCAATGACACAAACATGTGTTAATAGAGACAGTATGTTTACAGCAATACCAAAGGAAAATCGAAGAGTTAGAGATGGACAGATGTGACTATCAGAAAATGAATCTAGAAAACATGCGACATGCAGAAGGACTGGAAGAAAAGTGAGTGTTTTTAAAAACCACTGTCTAAATGTGTTTCTCTATGTCATCATAATAGCTGCACCCATTATCTGGTAACTTGTTCATTTCAACAACCATTGCATTACTAAGTGTGCATAGAAGGTTTAGTGAGAATGCTTCTGATCAGTTATTTGATATATTCAATGTTTTACTGACCTAGTTTTGTCTTTGTTGCAGCTGTTTCAAAATTTTGACAATTTTGTTCATTCCATGTTGTCTCAGATCACTCGGCTGTATAAATTAGTACCTGACTATAGACAGTAGTGGAGATATGTGAATGAATAGCAATTGCTGCATGGCTGAATGCTTCCCAGAGAAGTTGAGTTGGTTGTGGAATAAACATATCTGCCGGGGGATTAAATGTAAAGTTCAGTTGGTGTTAGAATAAGCATATCTGCCAGGGGGTGAAGTGTAAAGTTGAGTTGGTGTTAGAATAAACATATCTGCCAGGGGATTAAGTGTAAAGTTGAGTTGGTGCTAGAATAAACATATCTGCCAGGAGATTAAGTGTAAAGTTGAGTTGGTGTTGGAATAAACATATATGCCACGGGGTGAAGTGTAAAGTTGAGTTGGTGTTAGAATAAACATATCTGCCAGGAGATTAAGTGTAAAGTTGAGTTGGTGTTGGAATAAACATATATGCCACGGGGTGAAGTGTAAAGTTGAGTTGGTGTTAGAATAAACATGTCTGCCAGGGGTGAAGCGTAAAGTTGAGTTGGTTGTGGAATAAACATGTCTACCAAGGGGTGAAGTGTAAAGTTGATTTGATTGCAGAATAAACAGATCTGCCGGGGGGGGGGGGGATGAAGTGTTAAGTTGAGTTGGTGTTGGAATAAACATTTTTGCCAGGGGATGAAGTCTAAAGTTGAGTTGGTGGTGGAATAAACATATCTGCTGGGGGATGAAGTGTAAAGTTGAGTTGGTTATGGAATAAACATATTTGCCAGGTGATTAAGTGTAAAGTTGAGAGTTGGTGGTGGAATAAACATGCTGGGGGATGAAGTGTTGTGGAATAAACGTATATGCCAGGGGATGAAGTCTAAAGTTGAGTTGGTGGTGGAATAAACATATCTGCCAGGGGGTGAAGTGTAAAGTGCTTTGAACAAACACCACGTTATATAAGAACTTATACGTATTGCCATCTATGAGTGTTGTCAACTGTCTGTAGGTTGGTGTCTATGAGTGTTGTCAACTGTCTGTAGGTTGGTGTCTGAGTGTTGTCAACTGTCTGTAGGTTGGTGTCTATGAGTGTTGTCAACTGTCTGTAGGTGGGTGTCTGTGAGCGTTGTCAACTGTCTGTAGGTTGGTGTCTATGAGTGTTGTCAACTGTCTGTAGGTTGGTGTCTGAGTGTTGTCAACTGTCTGTAGGTTGGTGTCTATGAGTGTTGTCAACTGTCTGTAGGTTGGTGTCTGAATGTTGTCAACTGTCTGTAGGTTGCTGTCTGTGAGTGTTGTCAACTGTCTGTAGGTTGGTGTCTATGAGTGTTGTCAACTGTCTGTAGGTTGGTGTATGGGTGTTGTCAACTGTCTGTAGGTTGGTGTCTGTGAGTGTTGTCAACTGTCTGTAAGTTGGTGTCTATGAGTGTTGCTAACTCTCTGTAGGTTGGTGTCTGAGTGTTGTCAACTCTCTGTAGGTTGGTGTCTGTGAGTGTTGTCAACTGTCTGTAGGTTGGTGACTGTGAGTGTTGTCAACTGTCTGTAGATTGGTGCCTGTGAGTGTTGTCAACTGTCTGTAGATTGGTGTCTGTGAGTGTTGTCAACTGTCTGTAGGTTGGTGCCTATGTGTGTTGTTGACTGTCTGTAGGTTGGTGTCTGTGAATGTAGTCAACTGTCTGTAGGTTGGTGCCTGTGAGTGTTGTCAACTGTCTGTAGGTTGGTGTCTGTGAATGTAGTCAACTGTCTGTAGATTGGTGTCTGTGAGTGTTGTCAACTGTCTGTAGGTTGGTGTCTGTGAATGTAGTCAACTGTCTGTAGATTGGTGTCTGTGAGTGTTGTCAACTGTCTGTAAGTTGGTGTCTATGAGTGTTGCTAACTCTCTGTAGGTTGGTGTCTGAGTGTTGTCAACTCTCTGTAGGTTGGTGTCTGTGAGTGTTGTCAACTGTCTGTAGGTTGGTGACTGTGAGTGTTGTCAACTGTCTGTAGATTGGTGCCTGTGAGTGTTGTCAACTGTCTGTAGATTGGTGTCTGTGAGTGTTGTCAACTGTCTGTAGGTTGGTGCCTATGTGTGTTGTTGACTGTCTGTAGGTTGGTGTCTGTGAATGTAGTCAACTGTCTGTAGGTTGGTGCCTGTGAGTGTTGTCAACTGTCTGTAGGTTGGTGTCTGTGAATGTAGTCAACTGTCTGTAGATTGGTGTCTGTGAGTGTTGTCAACTGTCTGTAGGTTGGTGTCTGTGAATGTAGTCAACTGTCTGTAGATTGGTGTCTGTGAGTGTTGTCAACTGTCTGTAGGTTGGTGCCTGTGAGTGTTGTCAACTGTCTGTAGGTTGGTGTCTGTGAATGTAGTCAACTCTCTGTAGGTTTGTGCCTGTGAGTGTTGTCAACTGTCTGTAGGTTGGTGTCTGTGAATGTAGTCAACTGTCTGTAGATTGGTGTCTGTGAGTGTTGTCAACTGTCTGTAGATTGGTGTCTGTGGACTTGGAGAAGAAATCAGTGGAAGCTTCCTACAAGTTACTTGAGATGGAGGCCAAGAAGACTCAGTCAGACCTTAACAAGAGTCTGTCGTGTGTGGGTCTTCTCAAACAGGAGTACAACAATGTTGCTAAGGTTTGTCTTCACTCTTTTCTCTTCGCATGCATGCACGCACGCATGCATGCAAGCATGCACGCACAATAACTGTAGCAAAGCTGAGTTATGCTTACACCAGACCTATGATGTAGACATAACATGAAGGACGGATTTACTCAGATTGAATATATAAAAAATACCAGGTTTTTATGAAGATATTTCAAATGTACATTTCTACACAATGAGAAATTGTAAAATCCTGTAACTAATAAACATTAGTATTTGACCTGTCTGGTGTCCTTACACAGACGAAAGAGTCCGTGATGAAGGAAATCTCAGCACTGAAGGAATCACTGGCAATCACTCGTAGTCGCAACGAGTCACTCGAGAACCAGAGCCGTGACACCAAGGAGGAACTGGAGAATCTCAGACAGGTGGGGCTATGAGAAGACTAACTTACTGCTATGATACGTCTGACTAAATGGAAGATTATAATTCATTTCAGTCTTTTCTGCAGGTCCATTCACAAGCCCTGAGCATATGACAGGTTTCAGACAAAATAAAATGAACCCGTTTTGGTTTTTGAGAAAAACTTACTTCTGTTTTTCATCGTCAGAGTGTAAATGGAAACTTGTACGTGACGTTGGAATATCTTAAGAATCCAACATCAGTATTAATGGTAGAAACGGCTGACATTTTTATGGCAGATTTCAGTTATGAAATTTGCCTGAATTGGTGTTTTTTGCATTTTATCTCCAAATGCTTCATATACATGGAGTTCAAACAGTGTTTCATAAACTGGTTTAATTAACCAACAGAAATATGACACGGAACCTAAAACATAATGTGATTTCTAGGAGATACTTATGGCAATACTATAGACAGACATTTGGTGAGAACTACTGAATTGTACCATGTAGATGATAATTTTAGAACTGGAGTCTGACAAAAGAGATCTGAATTGTACCGTGTAGATGATAATTTTAGGAGAACTGGAGTCTGACAAAAGAGATCTGAATTGTACCGTGTAGATGATAATTTTAGGAGAACTGGAGTCTGACAAAAGAGATCTGAATTGTACCGTGTAGATGATAATTTTAGGAGAACTGGAGTCTGACAAAAGAGATCTGATTTGTACCGTGTAGATGATAATTTTAGGAGAACTGGAGTCTGACAAAAGAGATCTGAATTGTACCGTGTAGATGATAATTTTAGGAGAATTGGAGTCTGACAAAAGAGATGAAGTCACTGATGAAACAATTGGCTGATGTGAAGAAGGCTAACTTTGCCCTGATGGAATCACAGCGTGCACTGCAGAACAAAGTGGAAGATCTCGCTCATGTAAGTTCTACAAACTTACTTTTATTGAAAGTTAAGAAAGTATTACGATAAGTAAGTAAGTATAGCTGCTGTATTCTTGGAATTGTAGGTTACCGTCGGTGGTATATATTTGCTTAATTTTGCTGTCTTGGATCTTGAGATAGTTTATTTAAATTTATATCTAAATGAAAACAATTATTCCTTGATTTGGTGAACTGGCACATCTGGTAATAAGCACAGATAATTAATGGTTTTAGCTAATGTATTAGATATAACTAAACAAAATTATGTAATTTTTTTTATTAATGAACTTGTTTGAAATAGATCATTTTATCCAAATATATTTGATTCAATAAAATACCATTACATTATGAGAAAATCCCCAAAGAAATAAATGACATACATATAAGTATGACAGTATCACTGGTAAATATTGGTTAACATAAACGAATTACGTGTGCTACACCACCATGAATAAGTTAAGCAAAAGTTTAATGACAGCCTAAAGTGGCAGTGTATTTCTGACACAAACCCTTCATCAATCGTAAGTCACATTCATGTAATTTTGCCTACATTTAAGATGCATCCATATGCCAAATTGCAGCTTAGTAATTCCAAGTTGTTAGTGATAACAGAAATGTCATTAGATACGCGTATCATGCTTGAAATGTGACGTTTTTCCCCGGCATTTTACATATTGTTGACAAAACAACGGCCATTTATAATATTGACATGTCCCCTTAATTTACTGCCACAATGGCCATTGAATCTGTATTTGTAACGTGCTGTCGTCTACCATATCACATTATGACAGCCATCTGACAAACACTAGGTAGGGCGTGTTTACGATCATTTTGATTGCCGGGTGATTATTTGTGGTGTCAATGTTCAGTTCAGTATTTCCTAGCATGTTATGAGGGAAAAAATGAAAAAAATTGACTGACACACTAGCCGCCCCAGCTACCTTAAGAGTTACTGACATTTTTGAAATTTATAAGATTTGTGTAAGATGTGATTAAAGAAATTTTAGTTCTGTTATCATATAATAAATACACTAAGTATAAATGTTCTGTGATGTAATGTTTGCGGGATTGACTAGCATGATTGTGGGTGTGCATGGCTTGTGTGCAGGAGAGACAGCGCCTGTTGACGCGGGTGACAGACCTGGAAGAGAGTCTACATGACGCCAAGACCTCCTGTCAGCAGCTTGCCACAGACAAGGACCGCTTCCTGCAGGAGGCCGTCAAACTGACCCAACAGATGCAGGCCATGTCCTTCGAGGCTGTCAACATACAGCGGGTCAGTGGGCTCACTCAGAGCTGGGCACGGTGGTGGTGATGATGATGATGGTGACAGTTATAGAATTTACCTTTACAGTGAGTGATGGTGACAGTGATGGTGACAATGTTTATGGTGAGGGTGATGGTGACAGCAACAGTGACAATGATAGTGACAGTGATGATGACTGTGATGGTGATAGTGATAGTGACAGTTTGGTGATGGTGACGGTGATGGTGATGGAGATGGTGACAGCGATGGTGACAGCAACAGTGACGGCAATGGTGACAATGATGGCAATGGTGGCAGCAATGTTGACAGCGATGGTGACAGCAACAGTGACATTGATGGTGGCAGCGACAGAGATGATAAAACAGGTGCATGGTGCAGAAAAAAATTATGCAAAGAACCAGTGCCTGGGAATGTAAGTTTCTCTGTGTCTGCTCCACCATTCAGGGTTGTGATAACCACCCTGTCTGTTAGACTAACTCAATACAGCACTGCCATCTGGTCGACCCAACGGTTAATACATTTTTCAACAACATAATTTTGGCACTATCTGCAAAAGTTAAACAAATTATGTTTGTGACTTCCTAAGACTTAATTCTCACACAAGACTGCAATCTGATATTATAACTAAGCATTATAAACTCAGCACTAACATATAACACTGCAGTGTTGTAAGGAGAAATGAAGTGTTGGGAAGTGCAGAAGCCACCCCTATTTCTTATGCTTATAAAGAAAGTTAAAAGTATGTAAATGAACGGATGTTTGGGTGTTATTCATGCTCACTTTGTTACTCTTTCTTGCTGATTTTCATCTCATCCTATGTTTATTTTCATATTTCAACTTGTGTTTGTAAAAATGACTCATGATGTAACATACGTCAGAGGTAGAAAGTGGCACATTTGAGTAGTCAAGATGCTAGAACTAATATAGTTTATACAATATAATGTTTTACCATAAACAATTTGTAAGACTAGTGTACAGTGTAGTCACTTTTGGCTTAAAATTTGTTGTCAACTTTGTGATAAATGTATCAACAATGACACATTGTACACAGGTGAAACTTGCTCTGGATGATGAAGTCAGTCAACGCAATACGGAGCTGGCCCAAGTGAAGTTAGAGGTGGACCGGAAGACAGAAGAAAACAGGAAACTGCAGGACGAGTTGGTTGCGGTCAAGAAGGTATGTTATACCAGAGTGGCTGGTTTATAAGCTTGTACCTTCACTGGTTGACAAACATTGTAACAGTTGGCTGTTTCGCTGTCTCTTTGACCAGTGAATAACGATGTCAGAATGTGTAGGTGTGTGTGATGACATGAGATGTGATGTTTCCTAAACAGGAGATATGTAGTGTTATGAGGAAAAGTGTGGTGTGTGGTGTTTTGACTAAAATGTGTGATGTTTTGACTCAAATTTGTGGTGTTTTAAGGAGAAATGTGATGTTACAAGAATAAATATTGTGTAAGGAGATATATTGTGTTTTGAGGATAAATGTATAGTGTTGTCAGGGGAATCGAATTAAGGAAATATGTAGTGTTGATGTAGTGTAAGATGTGTTTGTTTGCTGTGAAGTGTAGCTTGCGAGGTGTGGCATGTGAGGTGTAGCCTGCGAAGTGTAGCCTGCAAATTGTAGTCTGCAAGGTGTAACCTGTGAGGTGTAGCCTGTGAGGTGTAGCCTGTGAGGTGTAGCCTAGGTGTAGCGGTAGACTTATGTTGTTGTAGGTGAGTGAGTTGTTATCGCTGGAGCTATCAATGGCTAAGCAGAAGGCTGATGAGTTGCTGCAGCAATCTGTGTCCCTGGAACAGACGAAGAAGATCGCCTACCAGCAGCACCAGCTGTATGAGGACGAGATCCACAGTCTCGGGGCGCAGCTCAACAAAGTCCGCCAGGCAAGGCTCTCTCGCTCTCTCCCTCTCTCTCCTCTCTCTCCTCTCTCTCCTCTCTCTCTCTCAACATAGTCTGCCAGGTCAGTCTCCTTGCCGATGTAATTTTACAACCAATGTAATTTATCCTTACACCGTCCTCCTGTGGTGGCTGTGACCACCACACACCACACCACCACACACTACACCACCACACCACCACACACTACACACAACCACACATTACCACACACCACCACACATTACACACCACACCACACACACCACCACACCACACCACAACACCACACATACCACCACACAACAACACCACACATACCACACCACATACACCACACAGACACACACACAACACACACAACACAGACATACATACTAACATTACTTTGGGGAAAAAATACATGTATGTATGATAATAAAGCTGACAGCTGACAACCCTTCTTCATGAAACCAATTGGTGTTGTACATCAATATTTGGAGATCACCCTTTACATACTCCTGTATATATTGCTACAGGCTTATACAGCTTGGTACATTGTAAACAGGAACAACAACAACTAAAAGAAATGACTCATTGTCACGTGGCACGTATTGTTCCGTACATGTTTTCTTTTTCTGCTACTGATTAAGCAAAGAATTTTGCAGAAAATGTTTACTAGCAATCTGAAATGCAAAATAACTATAATGGTGTTTATTTCAGTCTATGGAGTCACTCAACCGTGACCACCTGAAAGAGAAAGATACATTAAATGGCCAGCTTATCAAACTCAAAGACGAACTGCGGAAAGTGAAATCAGAAAGGAATGAACTGGAAAAGAAATGTCACGAATATGAGAAGGTATGTTTTATCAGAGACCGCTACAATAGAGCTACAATAGAGCTACATTAAAGCTACAATAGAGCTACAATAGAGATTGTGTGTCTGTGACGCAGTACAAGGCTACAAGCATATGACAGAGAAGGAAATGACAATGGGTAACTTTGGTATATTTATTGGGTGAAGCATGACACATATGTATGAAGCATTTACAGCAGAATTATTAGATATTGAATATTGTTGCTATATTGTTTGATGTGTTATAGTCATTCCTTGAGTACACCTTCATAATGATTTGGTAAACAATGCCCATAGTGTGTACAAATATGACTTAACTGACAAATAAAAAATGTGGCATATAGCAAGATTTAACAACATTCATCATGGATTTGTTTAATGACTTGAAATCTGCTTCCTCAGTGTGTTATTTAATAATAATAGTAAAAACATTTATTCATGATAAACCTTGTAAAATGTAAATTAATTCTTACTAAGGGTCATGAGTTTAAACATAAATATACAAGTAAATACAGGATTGCTTAAAATTAAATAATAACAATTGAGAGTATATTCTAAAATGCAGTAAAGTTAGATAAAAATAAATGGTTCATGTAATTAAGTTAAGTAAAATGTATAGCTTATCGATTTAAGAAATATATGGGTAAAATCATATCAATATAAGTTAAGTAAAATAGTCCAATATTGGCCTTGATTTTGTGTGGTTGCTGGCCTCAGAAACTTGCACAGTCATCACAGAACTTGAAGGAAGAGACTGCCTCGCATCAGAAAGAACTTGATTGCTGGAAAGAGTCGTGTGAGAAATTGACGACATCTGTCAGCCACAAGGAAATGGAGGTCATGACCTTGACCCAGAAACTGGAGCAGTTGGTGCAACAGGTACAGTTACAAATAATAAGGAACATTTTGTTGTTGTTTCAATATCTTTTCTAAAAGAGGAGCATGTTGTGTTTTATACATTTAGGTTTACTACAATATTTGTGTCTGAAGCGGGTGGTATTTTAGTTTGGTCTCAAAGCATGCCAGATAATTTTTGAAGTGATTAAATTTTTAAAAGATCCAGTGAGATATGTGCTAGACAGTTTCTCAGTCTATTGTTGTGACTAATTATTTAATTATATTAATTGTATATTTGCAGCATGAATCAATGAACACAGAGTACGAGAAAACTAAACAACAGACTGAGAAACTCAGTGGGACAGCAGAAAAACTTGATAAGTATGTGTATTTGTGACGTCATTAAATGTTGGTTTGTCAAACCCACAATCCAACCATGACAGCTGTAAATCATAACTGGTTAGATTGTGTGGTGCTAATTTTAATGTAAATAGTACAAATTGAAATTTCAATCTGTCTGCAGACAATATGGGATATGTTGATGATGTTATTTGTATTATTGGTGAGTATATAAAACATTTGTTCACATGTTTGATTATAGATATGTCAATAATAGTTTAAGTAATATTACTAGTTAGTCTGATCAATATTATATATTATTGTTCCAGTTAGTAGGTGCAATAAGTGCTCTTAACGATTACCTGCTAATTATTGTCTCGGCAGAATGCGGGAAGACCACCGGCGCCTCCTGCAGGAGAAGGCAGAGAACAAGCAACTTATTGAGTTGTTGGAAGTGCAGAAAAATGTCCTCTCTAAAACTGTGAGTATAATGTTTGGTTTATTAAAAAAATACTTGAGCATTTTGTAATATACTACTTTTATAAAAAATCCTGTCAGTCATATACTTTCAGGTTTTTGTGAATTCTCATCCAGGTTTGATAAATAGTTGATGTTTCAGACACAGTTAATTGGGAGTAATTTACATGTTTTTCCTGTAAAAAAACCTATGTGAATCACGCCTCTAATTGAATATTTGTATTGCATGTTGTTAACTCAGGTGGAAGGAAACTTAGCAAGGTCCCAAGACATCACCCAGCTGCAGCAGCAGATGGAACAAGGAAAGGTCCTTCATCTGAAGCTCCAGTGAGTCCACTTGTGTGTCAGGCCATTGAACAAACACTAACTATGTTTCTTCTTATTGAGATAAATCTTGAGAGATTTACCTAATTTGTCATAGTTACCTTTGTTCATTAGGTTGTTATCTGCTTTACTTAATTATAGCCAATTATTGTCACTATATTTATTCAATTTAGCAAATCATTACTCGTATAACAATAATATTTTGCAGTTGCACAATCAGTAGCTATTACAGCAATGTTCCTCATAAAATGTACATTAAATTTGAGGCCTGCCTAGAGAACAGGTCAGGACTGAAATGTGCTGTGACCAGTCCTAGTGACTGGACACTGAACTATGGCAGACTGATTACTACAGACGTTCAGATCACTGGGCCATATAAAATTACAGCTCAGAAGCACAAAATCCCACAGCTGATGCGCTATTATAACAAACTACTGTTTATGATGGAGATACTCTTAAGATACTTTTTGTTTCCACTTCACTGATGTGTACTATGTGTGTTTACAGGGGAACTGTGAGTGAGTTGGAACACGTGAAACAGACTTTAGAAAGAGAGAAAGAAAATCTTCAGGTAAATCTATTGTCTTGTCTCCTGGCTACTGTAACGTCTGTTGATATATCTGACAGATCACAGCAATTTGTTTTTATTAAGTACTATTATTATTTTACAAGTGTTTGTCAATATGTAATTATAAAAACATTTCTGTGGATAATCTTCCATGCATATTTATTACTATTATGTAAAATGCACTAAGCTCTTTGTTTCAATCTCCTGTAAAAACATTTTTGTGTGCAAATTATCTAACAACCCCTACCATGCTGGTTTACCATTGTAGATGGAGACGGAGAAGCTGGTGAGGTCAGCTGAAGACACGACAGTGAGACTGGACACACTCCGACAGGACAACCACCAACTACAGGCTCAAGTGTTGCAACTCACAAAGGTACTGGTCATTTAGAGTGGACATTACGTGTGGGTGGGTTGGCGCCGGCAATGATATAATTATATGAATGGTGCAGTAATAGTATTGGTAGTGCTAGCAGCATTGGCAGAAGTAGTACCTCTAGAGATAGCAGCTGTACATTAAGTAGTGTTTGTAATAGTGACAGTGTTGGCAGTGCTAGCAGCATTGGCAGAAGTAGTACCTCTAGAGGTAGCAGCTGTACATTAAGTAGTGTTAGTAATAGTGACAGTATTGGCAGTGCTAGCAGCATTGGCAGAAGTAGTACCTCTAGAGGTAGCAGCTGTACATTAAGTAGTGTTTGTAATAGTGACAGTGTTGGCAGTGCTAGCAGCATTGACAGAAGTAGTACCTCTAGAGGTAGCAGCTGTACATTAAGTAGTGTTTGTAATAATGATAGTGTTGGCAGTGCTAGCAGCATTGGCAGAAGTAGTACCTCTAGAGGTAGCAGCTGTACATTAAGTAGTGTTAGTAATAGTGACAGTATTGGCAGTGCTAGCAGCATTGGCAGAAGTAGTACCTCTAGAGGTAGCAGCTGTACATTAAGTAGTGTTTGTAATAGTGACAGTGTTGGCAGTGCTAGCAGCATTGGCAGAAGTAGTACCTCTAGTTGTTGCAGCTGTACATTAAGTAGTGTTTGTAATAATGATGTGTCTTATAATTATAATGTTAATAGCAGTTATCTATGCTGAGAACATACAAAGCATCAAAATACAGTTTATTAAATGTAATTTAAATCTAAGTCAAATCTGATTGAGATTCCATTTGATGGATGATTGAGTTAGTTGTGTTGTCCTAACAGTGAGTAGATGATAACACAGTGTTTGGTTTCAGGAGAACGGTCGACTGAAAGCTGAGAAGGAAGAAAGTGTTCCCCAGGTTGTCTATGACAGGTCTGTATCATGCACAAATATCACAATGAAGTTTGGTTGCTTTGTTAACAAGTAACTATTTAATTACACTTGTTCAAGGTGAACCATAGATAGATCTGGTCACTCCCTTCCAACACTCTGTTGTTTATATATACCTTCATTTTACGTGTAAATGGGGTTATTATTTTATAGTGATGTAATTTATTCTGTTTGTTGTTGGAAATAAATTTCTGATTGATTGATTTAATGCATCAATTCACTATTTGTTTTGGCATATCATCAGTACATAGCTTATTCTACTTTCTCAATAATACTTTGTTCTAATCTAATAATTTGTGTGTTAATCTATTTTTATAAATTTTTTCACCAGGAAGAATTTAACAATGTGCTACTGAAGATAAGCTGACTGTTTGCAGCAAATACATTAGTTGTTGTGTGTTTGTATAATGTATTGGACCTGTTTGCAGATTGAAAGAAGAAAAAGCGAAAGTGAATACAAACCACAAACAGCTGAGACAGCAGTTTCAGGAGCTGGAAGAGAGCCACCATCAGCTCGTGACGGCCAACTACAGAAAGCGCAAAAGTAAGTCACAGTCTTTCTAGACATTAGATAATTCTGAGAATGGTTATATTTTTTTAACAGGTACAGGTGGGTGGGTGGGTGGCTGCATTAAGGAATTTTATATGGAATTGTAAATAACTAATGTTGTTGTTATATTAAGTGTGTTGTAGAATGTTAAAGCTGTAAATAACTAATGTTGTTGTTATATTAAGTGTGTTGTAGAATGTTAAAGCTGTAAATAACTAATGTTGTTGTTATATTAAGTGCGTTGTAGAATGTTAAAGCTGTAAATAACTAATGTTGTTGTTATATTAAGTGTGTTGTAGAATGTTAAAGCTGCTTCAGCAATTAATTTATTCCATCGGGAATCAATTGTGTCGATGTTCAAATCTCTAGTGATTGAATAGTTTAAGTAATAAACACAGTCAGTTCAATGAAAGAATGTGTCTGATACAAGAGGAGTGAAAATTCGAAATACTGGGGTAGCTTTAATGTAAATCTCTTGCCAGACATGAAGATTGGTAAGTTTGTTAAAACACAAACCTGATGTTGCGTTTGACGTATCCAGATGACAGCGAGACAGTGTTTTCTCTGACACAAGACAAGGAAGACCTTGATAGAAAGCTTGCACAACTGAACAGCCAGGTGGCGATGCTTGACACGGAGAAGCTCAGTGCAGAGGAGCAAGTCGAAGAGTTGGAACACCAGGTGGAGACACTAGAGCAAGAAGCTCTTGAGAAGTGAGTGTGTATTAGTGACAATGCTACACTTCTCTGTGGCTGCCACATTGTAACAATTTGATACAACCTACTTAGTACGTTTGATGTGTTGTTTGTTTAAGGTTCAGATGAGCTCTTTGATTTTTGTTTTTTATTCTCTTTGTTCTTAATAAAAATATAGTGTTCTGCGATTTCTCAGGTCTTTTCTCCTTTGGCCACTACAGGGCAGCCTGTGTCCATTTATATCCATTAGTCAGTAACTAAATTATCAGTTGATATATATAAAAGGGATGCAAAAAGTGACTGCCTGAACCTACAATCAAGTGAGTGTGTGACCCAGTATGACCACCAATTGTTGATGTGAACTTCTCTCTAGCTCCAAGACATTTGCATCTCAAGTGAAGACTCTGCAGAAACAGATGGATCTGCTGCAGCTGGCCCTGGAGGACTCACAGACAGCTCAACGCGACCAGACAATGACCATACATAGTCTCAGAGAGGTCAGTGTCTCATTCCATACACAGTCTCAGAGAGATCAGTGTCTCATTCCATACACAGTCTCAGAGAGGTCAGTGTCTCATTCCATACAGAGTTTCAGAGACGTCAGTCTCTCATTCCATGCAGTCTCAGAGAGGACAGTGTCTCATTCCATACAGTCTCAGAGAGGACAGTGTCTCATTCCATACAGTCTCAGAGAGGTCAGTGTCTCATTCCATGCAGTCTCAGAGAGGACAGTGTCTCATTCCATACAGTCTCAGAGAGGTCAGTGTCTCATTCCATACAGAGTCTCACAGAGGTCAGTATCTCATTCCATGCAGTCTCAGAGAGGTCAGTGTCTCATTCCATGCAGTCTCAGAGAGGTCAGTGTCTCATTCCATACATAATCTCAGAGAGGTCAGTGTCTCATTCCATGCAATCTCGGAGAGGTCAGTGTCTCATTCCATACATAATCTCAGAGAGGTCAGTGTCTCATTCCATGCAGTCTCAGAGAGGTCAGTGTCTCATTCCATACAGAGTCTCAGAGAGGTCAGTGTCTCATTCCATACAGTCTCAGAGAGGTCAGTGTCTCATCCAATACAGAGTTTCAGAGAGGTCAGTGTCTCATCCAATACATAGTTTCAGAGAGGTCGGTGTCTCATTCCGTACAGAGTCTCAAAGAGGTCAGTGTCTCATTCCACACAGAGTTTCAGAGAGATCAGTGTCTCATTCCATACAGAGTATCAGAGAGGTCAGTGTCTCATTCCATACAGTCTCAGAGAGGTCAGTGTCTCATCCAATACAGAGTTTCAGAGAGGTCAGTGTCTCATCCAATACATAGTTTCAGAGAGGTCGGTGTCTCATTACGTACAGAGTCTCAAAGAGGTCAGTGTCTCATTCCACACAGAGTCTCAAAGAGATCAGTGTCTCATTCCATACAGAGTATCAGAGAGGTCAGTGTATCATTCCATGCAGTCTCAGATAGGTCAGTGTCTCATTCCATACAGAGTCTCAGAGAGGTCAGTATCTCATTCTGTGCAGTCTCAGAGAGGTCAGTGTCTCATTCCATGCAGTCTCAGAGAGGTCAGTGTCTCATTCCATACAGGGTTTCAGATAGGTCAGTGTCTTATTCCATGCCGGGTCTCAGAGAGGTCAGAGTAGACTGTGCCTAAGTTATTCCAACTGTCACAATCAGGTCAGTTTTAGTTGCTCAGGTCCTTGAAGTGTCACTGGTGTCTTAATTCAGGTCCTTGCTGTGTCACCTGTGTCCTAATTCAGGTCCTTGCAGTCTCACCTGTGTCTTAATTCAGGTCCTTGCAGTGTCACATGTGTCTTAATTCAGGTCCTTGCAGTGTCACCTGTGCCCTAGTTCAGGTCCTTGCAGTGTCACATGTGTCTTAATTCAGGTCCTTGCATTGTCACCTGTGTCTTAATTCAGGTTCTTGCAGTATCACATGTGTCTTAATTCAGGTCCTTGCAATGTCACATGTGTCTTAATTCAGGTCCTTGCAGTGTCACCTGTGCCCTAGTTCAGGTCCTTGCAGTGTCACATGTGTCTTAATTCAGGTCCTTGCAGTATCCCATGTGTCTTAATTCAGGTTCTTGCAATGTCATCTGTGTCTTATTTCAGGTCCTTGCAGTGTCACCTGTGTCTTAATTCAGGTCCTTGCAGTGTCATCTGTGTCTTAATTATGGTCCTTGCAGTCTGACCTGTGTCTTAATTCAGGTCCTTGCAGTGTCACCTGTGTCTTAATTCAGGTCTTTGTAGTGTCACCTGTGTTCAAATTATGGTCCTTGCAGTGTCACCTATGTCCTAATTCAGGTCCTTGCAGTCTCACCTGTGTCTTAATTCAGGTCCTTGAAGTGCCACATGTGTCCTAATTCATGTCCTTGCAGTGTCACATGTGTCCTAATTCAGGACTTGAAGTGTCACATGTGTCCTAATTCAGGCCTTGAAGTGTCACCTGTGTCCTAATTCAGGTCCTTGCAGTGTCACCTGTGTCCTAATTCAGGTCCTTGAAGTGTCACCTTGGTCTTAATATGTGTCCTTGCAGTGTCACCTGTGTCTTAATTCAGGTCCTTGCAGTGTCACCTGTGTCCTAATTCAGGTCCTTGCAGTGTCACATGTGTCTTAATTCAGGTCCTTGCAGTGTCACCTGTGTCTTAATTCAGGCCCTTGCAGTGTCACCTGTGTTCTAATTATGGTCCTTGAAGTGCCACATGTGTCCTAATTCATGTCCTTGCAGTGTCACATGTGTCCTAATTCAGGACTTGAAGTGTCACATGTGTCCTAATTCAGGCCTTGAAGTGTCACCTGTGTCCTAATTCAGGTCCTTGCAGTGTCACCTGTGTCCTAATTCAGGTCCTTGAAGTGTCACCTTGGTCTTAATATGTGTCCTTGCAGTGGCACCTGTGTCTTAATTCAGGTCCTTGCAGTGTCACCTGTGTCCTAATTCAGGTCCTTGCAGTGTCACATGTGTCTTAATTCAGGTCCTTGCAGTGTCACCTGTGTCTTAATTCAGGCCCTTGCAGTGTCACCTGTGTTCTAATTATGGTCCTTGAAGTGCCACATGTGTCCTAATTCATGTCCTTGCAGTGTCACATGTGTCCTAATTCAGGACTTGAAGTGTCACATGTGTCCTAATTCAGGCCTTGAAGTGTCACCTGTGTCCTAATTCAGGTCCTTGCAGTGTCACCTGTGTCCTAATTCAGGTCCTTGAAGTGTCACCTTGGTCTTAATATGTGTCCTTGCAGTGTCACCTGTGTCTTAATTCAGGTCCTTGCAGTGTCACCTGTGTCCTAATTCAGGTCCTTGCAGTGTCACATGTGTCTTAATTCAGGTCCTTGCAGTGTCACCTGTGTCTTAATTCAGGCCCTTGCAGTGTCACCTGTGTTCTAATTATGGTCCTTGCAGTGTCACCTGTGTCCTAATTCAGGTCCTTGCAGTCTCATCTGTGTCTTAATTCAGGTGCTTGAAGTGCCACATGTGTCGTAATTCAGGTCCTTGCAGTGTCACATGTGTCCTAATTCAGGCCTTGAAGTGTCACCTGTGCCCTAATTCAAGTCCTTGCAGTGTCATCTGTGTCCTAATTCAGGTCATTGAAGTGTCACCTCTGTCTTAATGTGTCCTTGCAGTGTCACCTCTGTCCTAATTCAGGTCACTGGTCACCTCTGTCTTAATATGTGTCCTTGCAGTGTCACCTGTGTCCTAATTCAGGTCACTGCAGTGTCACTGAATTCCTAATTCAGGTCCTAACAATGTTACCTGTGTCCTAATTCATGCAGGTCCTTTCAATGACACCATATCCTTAGATTATATTTAGATAGCCAACTTCAGTGAGCTTAATAATAATTAATCAGTTAATTAAATGTTGACCGTTGATCTTGATAGCAACAATGCCTTCATAGCATTGTTTTCAAGCAAAGTTAGATAAGAGATTCCAGTCTGCTAAAGCTACCAAAGAAATGGTCCATACAGCATTTTATTAAAACAACATGCCTAGTATGATTTTATGTAGATGTCGTTTTGTCTTGTTGGAAAAAGTCAAAATAATAAGGCGGGTGATTCTACATGTCTGTGAAATTTGAAATGAGGTAAACGAAGATATGAATGTATTTAGGAAATAGAGGAGGAAAAGACAAAGAAACCATCAAAGATTTCGGTAAGTTGGTGGTTTTGCCTTAACGAGTGTATTTCGTGATGGTGTGAGCAAGATTCAGCTAAAACTGTTGAACAGTGGACACTATTGGCACTGGCAAAATATGTCAGTTAAATATGCATAATTCCACCTTGGCCAAGTGTTCATTATGGTGTATGGTTCGTTATAATCAATTGTTTATTATGACCAATTGTTCATTATAACGAAAGTGTCCATTATGACCAGGTGTCTATAATGGCCAATTGTTCATTATGACCAATTATTCATTATAACCAAAGTGTTCATTATGGCCAAGTGTTCATTGTAGATAGTTGTCCGCTGGAACAGTTTTTCTGAACTAAAGTTATTGTTTGTTTTTCACCAAATAAATGTTATGTTGATTATCTAAATCATGATAGTCCAACATAAACATAACTTTTCCTGTTGTGCTTTAAGTTGTATTATTTAGTGTTAAATAAAGACAAATTGTGAAGAAACCGAAACTTGAAAAATATGTTTCTGCTCACTGATATAGTAGACAATTTTTTGGTAAAACAATACTTACCCTGGCTCTATACCTCAAGAGACCAAATGTAGGCATGGATATCCAACATGTATGAAGGAAGGAATATATTGGTGTTTTCCTTGTAGATAGTCTGTGTGTTGGCCTTCTTCCTTTTCTTTTTCCCTGCCTTGTTTCGTTGTGTGCTTCCCGCAAATAATATTGTTAGCTTCCTTGTGGTGTGAGTGTGGCTAAGTTGTAAAGACAGTAGCTCAGGTTTTTCCTGTGTCGTTGTTTCTGCTGTGTATGTGTGTGTGTTACCATGGATACACAGAAATAAAATGAATACCTTTCTAGAGCAGGAGGTTGTTCTGTGTAAAATACATGAATTAACACACCTAATTTTGCTTTGGTGGTGATTCAGTTAGAGGTGTGAGTACATTTGAATGTACTTACCAGTTCAACTCATGTAGATTATTGTGTACTGTGTGATTGTTTTATTTAACAACCTTGTAAATAAGAAGCATTAGTTGAGCAAGTATGTTAACTTTTTAGCCTAACATTTGGGAATATTAAGAAGGTCAAACAAAATGTTCCAAGTTTGTCAACAAAGCAATTTTCTAACAGGTATCTAGAGGTAGCATTGATGTGCATATAATACATCAGCTGGAATGTTTTGTTGGGTTTGTCTAACAATTACTTTCAATTCTCTGGAAGTGAGCGAAAACTGTTGTTTCATATATTGTGCAATTTTAAAGAGATCAAACAAATGTAGGATGAAAAGAAAATTATTTTTCTGACCCATCTTTCTATATTCAAGTAAAGTAAAGTAAAGTGTTCCCCCACCTTTGATGCACAGAGCTCTGTAAATTATCTTTTATGTTGTTTTTTCTTGTAGACACGGAACCCACACACAAAATATATTAATATTAGTTTATATAATTAAATTTTATAACACTTCTGTCATCATTAAACAGTTACCTAAATTGCATAACACCTGTCCCCAAAGGGTAGATGACTAGCTAGTCCAAACAGTCGTCAGTTGTATGGATCAACCACCATTCATTGTATTTGGTCTCATTATCTGTCCATTGGTGCACTGTTTACCTGAGTCTCTGATTTCATGAGCAGAAGTCACTCGAGGATGCTGGCGAGGAACTCAACCAGATGAGGACTGAGCTGCACAAACTTGTAGAGGTGATCCAAATGAAGGACCACACCATTGAGACCCTCGAAGAACAACTGAGCTCACTGAAAAATACCAGCCGGTGGGTGTCGAGTGTAGTCAACATCATAGTTAGCACTTAAAACGGCCAAATATTTCTGTCATTCATATTTAGTTAACAGTCATGTAATGTTTATGGGATTATTTTGTCAAAGGTTTACTATAATTTTATTATTTTATGTAGTGTATAATAATATTATATATTCTCAAAGAAAATTAGTAATATGGAGTAGCTTTGCCATGGATTATCCTCTACGGGATAGCCTCTCAACACAGTTAAAAAAATGTTAAAGGTGCCTACTCAATTCGATTTTTTTGCTAGTCTCATTTAAAATTAATCTTGCGAAAAATCAAACCTACCTAGTATCCACTGCAACATGCTAGCTCGTTTGTGCCAATTTTATATGTAGTTTTTGTGAAATCATCTAACAAACTATTAAATTACTTAATGCTTGTTCAAGCATTAAGTGAAGTTAAAATTGAAATGCTGACAAATCGATTGTCACCATTGGTGACATTTTTTAACTTTGTCATGTGATCGGCGAGAGGATTGAAGTCACATCCATGTTCTCCATTGACTCGCACGGTGTTTACCATTTTGAATATCAACTATTTTGATCCTTACCAGATCTAATGGTTGATATAAATTCTTTCGATGATTTAAACAAAATAAGCATGTTTTAGTAAACAGACTGCACACATTAGTCACACCCTACACATCTGGGCATAAATGAACCAGATTCATGATGGGCTGAACCATTTGAGGAAGCAGCATTAAATTAGGCACCAATATAAATGAAAGAAAACATTATCTCAAAAACAGAAAAAAGTACATTCGTCCTTTGTAATCGATGCAGTCTTAATTGAGTTCTTTTGAATCACGACATGTAATATATGGCTGTACATTGTGTCAGCGGATTAATTTAGTATATTGTATGGAACATATTTAATAACACTAATTGACTTTTTGTAATTATTTTTAAAACTGTTTTATAATATGGAATTATTTATTTTATTTATCTATTTATTAATTAACTTTTAAAAACTGTTATGGTACATTTTGTGGAATGGCATAAGCGAAATATCATGTCTGCCAAGTGAAAATGCATTTAATAATAATAGTGGACATTCCAGAAATATAATTATCAAAGAACTTGCAGAGCTTCTGTCAAGAAATTCATTTGGCTTTTTTCTTCTTAATTTTCGTTTGGATGAAAATAAAAAATATGCCATAAAACTTAACAAAAACAGGATTGTTACATAAGTACAATTTGAATAGAAATGTTCAGCATTCAGTGTAGTATTTCCACATGTGTGTTGTAAGGTGCAGATCAAATGTAAAATTTTGCTACACAGTTCCCAGATGTCATTTTTGGGCATTTAGCACAAGGAATGTGTTGTATTGACCACCAGTTTAGACAATATTCTAAATGGTTTATCTTATTACAGTTTACAGTGCTGTTTTTGTTAGTTAAGGTTATGATGCCTTTACAAAAAGTTTCTGTTTCTCCAGATTTGATGAAATTGATTCTGCTGAGAAAGAAAACTCAGGTAATGTGGTACTGCAATGTTCTTGCCTTTGTGCATTGAAATGTATCAACAACTTTAAATTTTACAATAATCTAATAGATTAAGACAAACTGCTCGTCTGGGACAGTTTGTTGAATAGAGTTCTTCGCACCCGTCCCACATAACATATTGTTCACCTTCTCTGAATGTGCCTGACTTTCTGATACTTCACAATGTATAGTAGTGAATATAGTAGAACAGGCAATTATATAATAAAGTACAGTTTCAACTTCTCTTCTGTTTGCATTCCTTACGTCATATGCCCAGGTCAGACACACGGGCATCATTGGCAGGTTTGCAGTAACCAGAAGTAGGATAAGATTGTAGTATTTTTTAACATATTCGTAAAAATCAATCTAAATAAATACTTGCACTGAGAACATAATTTGCTATGAATAGTTTATCAGAATGAACATTTACTTAGAATCAATAAATGAAGGACCATTCTTCTTCCAGAACTCAAAACAAAGATCACAAAGCTGAAAGACAAACTTGAGAGTGTGTCCAGAAACTGTGGGTCTGATGTGCCTGGCTCATCGCCCAGCACACAGCAGCAAGACCAGCTGGTGGACGAACTTCGCAGAGAACTCCGCAGCAAAGACAGGCAGATTGAGAACCTTGAGGAACAGCTCAGACGATCAACTCTCATCAAGATCAAGAAACTCAAACGAGGTATGCAACTGTAGAATAGTATGTGTTGTGGTGTTTGTGATGTATTCTATGTTGTTATTGCACTGTTTGTGATGTATTCTATGTTGTCATTGTACTGTTTGTGATGTATTCTATGTTGTTATTGTACTGTTTGTGATGTATTCTGTGTTGTTATTGTACTGTTTGTGATGTATTCTATGTTGTCATTGTACTGTTTGTGATGTATTCTATGTTGTTATTGTACTGTTTGTGATGTATTCTATGTTGTTATTGTACTGTTTGTGATGTATTCTATGTTGTTATTGTACTGTTTGTGATGTATTCTATGTTGTTATTGTACTGTTTGTGATGTATTCTGTGTTGTTATTGTACTGTTTGTGATGTATTCTATGTTGTTATTGTACTGTTTGTGATATATTCTATGTTGTTATTGTACTGTTTGTGATATATTCTGTGTTGTTATTGTACTGTTTGTGATATATTCTATGTTGTTATTGTACTGTTTGTGATGTATTCTGTGTTGTTATTGTACTGTTTGTGATGTATTCTATGTTGTCATTGTACTGTTTGTGATGTATTCTATGTTGTTATTGTACTGTTTGTGATGTATTCTATGTTGTTATTTTACTGTTTGTGATGTATTCTGTGTTGTTATTGTACTGTTTGTGATGTATTCTGTGTTGTTATTGTACTGTTTGTGATGTATTCTATGTTGTTATTGTACTGTTTGTGATGTATTCTGTGTTGTTATTGTACTGTTTGTGATATATTCTATGTTGTTATTGTACTGTTTGTGATATATTCTATGTTGTCATTGTACTGTTTGTGATGTATTCTGTGTTGTCATTGTACTGTTTGTGATATATTCTATGTTGTTATTGTACTGTTTGTGATGTATTCTATGTTGTTATTTTACTGTTTGTGATGTATTCTGTGTTGTTATTGTACTGTTTGTGATGTATTCTGTGTTGTTATTGTACTGTTTGTGATGTATTATATGTTGTTATTGTACTGTTTGTGATGTATTCTGTGTTGTTATTGTACTGTTTGTGATATATTCTATGTTGTTATTGTACTGTTTGTGATATATTCTATGTTGTCATTGTACTGTTTGTGATGTATTCTGTGTTGTTATTGTACTGTTTGTGATATATTCTATGTTGTTATTGTACTGTTTGTGATGTATTCTGTGTTGTTATTGTACTGTTTGTGATGTATTCTATGTTGTTATTGTACTGTTTGTGATGTATTCTATGTTGTTATTGTACTGTTTGTGATATATTCTATGTTGTTATTGTACTGTTTGTGATATATTCTGTGTTGTCATTGTACTGTTTGTGATGTATTCTATGTTGTTATTGTACTGTTTGTGATGTATTCTGTGTTGTTATTGTACTGTTTGTGATGTATTCTATGTTGTCATTGTACTGTTTGTGATGTATTCTATGTTGTTATTGTACTGTTTGTGATGTATTCTATGTTGTTATTGTACTGTTTGTGATGTATTCTGTGTTGTTATTGTACTGTTTGTGATGTATTCTATGTTGTTATTGTACTGTTTGTGATATATTCTATGTTGTTATTGTACTGTTTGTGATGTATTCTATGTTGTTATTGTACTGTTTGTGATATATTCTATGTTGTTATTGTACTGTTTGTGATGTATTCTATGTTGTTATTGTACTGTTTGTGATATATTCTATGTTGTTATTGTACTGTTTGTGATGTATTCTGTGTTGTTATTGTACTGTTTGTGATGTATTCTATGTTGTTATTGTACTGTTTGTGATATATTCTATGTTGTTATTGTACTGTTTGTGATATATTCTATGTTGTTATTGTACTGTTTGTGATGTATTCTGTGTTGTTATTGTACTGTTTGTGATGTATTCTATGTTGTTATTGTACTGTTTGTGATGTATTCTGTGTTGTTATTGTACTTTTTGTGATGTATTCTATGTTGTTATTGTACTGTTTGTGATGTATTCTGTGTTGTTATTGTACTGTTTGTGATGTATTCTATGTTGTTATTGTACTGTTTGTGATGTATTCTGTGTTGTTATTGTACTGTTTGTGATGTATTCTATGTTGTTATTGTACTGTTTGTGATGTATTCTGTGTTGTTATTGTACTGTTTGTGATATATTCTATGTTGTTATTGTACTGTTTGTGATGTATTCTGTGTTGTTATTGTACTTTTTGTGATGTATTCTATGTTGTTATTGTACTGTTTGTGATGTATTCTGTGTTGTTATTGTACTGTTTGTGATGTATTCTATGTTGTTATTGTACTGTTTGTGATGTATTCTGTGTTGTTATTGTACTGTTTGTGATATATTATGTTGTTATTTTACTGTTTGTGATATATTCTGTTGTTATTGTACTGTTTGTGATGTAGTCTGTGTTGCCATTGTGTTGTTTGTGATGTATTTGGTGTTGAGTGTGATGTATTCAGAGATGTTTCTTATGTGTTTTTGTTTGTGTTTTATTCTGTGATGTGTGTGTGTGTTGTTGTTTGTGATGTATTCAGTGATGTGTGCATTGTTGTTTGTGATGTATTCAGTGATGTGTGTTGTTGCTTGTGATGTATTCAGTGATATGTTTTGATGTTTGTAATGTATTCATTGATATGTGTGTTGTTGTTTGTGATATATTCATTGATGTGTGTTGTTGCTTGTGATGTATTCAGTGATGTGTTTTGATGTTTGTGATGTATTCATTGATGTGTGTGTTGTTGTTTGTGATGTATTCATTGATGTGTGTTGTTGTTTGTGATGTATTCAGTGATGTGTGTTGTTGTTTGTGATATATTCATTAATGTGTCTTGTTGTTTGTGATGTATTCAGTGATGTTGTTTGTGATATATTCATTGATGTGTGTTGTTGTTTATGATGTATTCAGTGATGTGTTTGTTGTTGCTTGTAATGTATTTTGTTATGTGTGTTGTCATTTGTGTGTAGATGCGAGCAAGGTGGAGCTGCTGAAAGTGGAGAACCGCCGGCTCCACAACCAGCTCCACACGCCGTGCACCGGTAGACTGGAGACGACGGGGGACGACAGCACTGACAGTAGCACCAGTGCCTGCCCTGACACCCTAGAGCCCAGCTGGGTGAAGACATACATACCTCTAGCAGACAGTGTTCACCTTGAGGCCGACGAAGTGCATGGTTCGTCTGCTTGGTCACTGGGCACAGCTCAGTTATCACACATACAGCACTGCTGAAATGTTTGATTATGATGTCCAAAAACATTATTACAAATATATAATTGTGATTATTGTTAAGATACAATGAATTCCATAACTGTGAAAAGTTGCTAATTTACTGGAAGAACATACTATAAATATAACCATAAAGATACAATCAATTCCATTATGGTTGTAACTGCAGCATGTTCTTCCAGTAAATTAACAACTTTTCACTGAATTGACAAGAGTGTATTACAGAACTATATATCAGATACAATGTCTCCGCCTGGTAATGGGTGCTAAGTTCTGTCTAATTCATGTCATAACAATACTCATTTGATTGTGCTTGAATACATGGTTCACTTACTGTAATAGTTACATGGTTTGGTTACTCTGATTAAAAGACACTTATGTGATAATGCACTTGACATAACATTACACTTCACAGTGTTATTCATTGTAATGAATTTTGATTGTAATTATTGTAATTGAGAGAGATTAACTGGAGCCAATGTTGACATAAATTTGAAGAAGACTACACCTGAACTGCAAAGTGAGTGTATTTTCAAAGTAAGTACTTGTATGGTTTAAATATGTGTGCAAAACTATATTTAACAGTCACATTCTTTAGAAAAATTACATGTTTTCAGTAACTTGAAATTTACCAAAGAATATTTGTTGTTTGTAGACACAACGGCCCTAGAAGTTGAGGATTCACCAGGGATAGTACAGAACCAAGACGCAAAGTCACCGAGGTCACCCAATGACAGCACCACTCACAGTGTCACTGACATCTCAGCCGAGTTTGAAAATGCAAACAGATTGCTCAAGGCAGACGACCAGACTGAACTAAAAACAGAAACAACAGAGACACGTTCTAAAGCTCTCAGAAGTACTTGGGATGACCAGAGCAAGGATACGGCTAGGAAGGCAGGGAGACTGTCCCCAGTTTCATCAAAGGGGTCTCCCTCGGATAGCCTCAGTCTGACCGGGGCGAGGATTCGAGGGACCCGACTGAGGTGGGTGGAGAGTGTGCAGCGTCGCAGGGCAGCACTTGTGTGGCGGCGTACACTTCACAACTCAATTCACTTGTGGATGAGGAAATGTACACATTTTTGTAGTTTACTAATTTCTAGGAAACATTCATTATGAACAACAGTCAGAATAATTTTTATATTACACTTTTTTCATGCTTCCAAGATTCTACTTGATATTAAGTTTTTACTCACTTTGGGAGAAATGTTTTCAAACACTGTTGTTCCAACTATTCAGCTGATCATCTTCCAAAGCAGGTAAAAACATTCCAGTCTATAATCAAATTAATAATAATAATATGGTCATGGAATTGCTGGATTTATTTCAAAACCAAAATGAAAAGCTTGTTTGAAGATTAAGATAGAAAGAATATAGCCTTTCACTACATGTGTTATGGGATTTATAATTACATTGTTTGTTTGGACTTAGTTCATATAATAATAATAATGAATATATTAAACACATACTAATGAGATTCATCACTGAAGTATAGTTTTCTTGAAACAGTTATCAGTGGTGATGAGACCGTGAGATTGAGAGTGAGTTAACATTTAGCTTAGCTGTAGCTGCACCTGCTCCTGGAGAACAAAGGGTGAACATCTTCCTAATAATTATTCAGGTAAACATTAACAAATTAATAATGTAACATTTTCCAGACAACTAAAAATTGTGATGACAGAAAAAACTTATACAAATCCTTTTAACTTATTCATGATTTGGAAGACATAACTTTGACATTCACAACACTTAGCAGAACAGCAGGATGTGAGCCTCCGGAATGAATTAGAGAATGATGTTCATCCAGTAGTAAAAAACTAGACATGAATTGTTCCCATTGTAGTGCTTATGCTTTTTACATGCTTATGCTTGTATACTTACATTTCAATGTGCATGAAATGATTGTAAGTATAACTAATGGTAGTGTGCTTGCTTCTCTCCCATCTATAGATGGGTGCCGCAGTAGCTTCCTTCACAATCATGCTCTGCCTAGCAACTAGGAAATGTAGGTAATATCTTCACACACCAGCATGCGTGCTTACTGTGCATCTTCTATCAGTTGGAATTCCAGTTATGAACATAGATGTTTTTTAGGTGAAGTGAAATTCAAATTTTTTTGATGACAATCTATACATGATTACCCCCGTTACGTATGTGTATGTATTGGGAATTTCAGTGGCACTGCACTCCACTTCATGTAGGTAAAATTACTGATAAACACAGAGAAACAAAATGCTGAAGAATTAATGTGCGACCTTTACTACTGGAAAAAGTTTGCATAAATACAACTTGAAAAGACTGACCTGTTAAAGACATACATTTAGCTGTTTAGTTTTTAACTAAAAATAACTTCAGATTGAAAATGCACAGTTCTTGAAGTGATGACTGTCAAAACACTTAACTACTTAAATGCATGTACACTTTACCACTGCATGCAACTCGAATAACTTGGTTGTTTGTTCCCTCTGTCCATCCCTGGTTTATAGGAGCAATGTGTGTCCTATTTGTCACTTATGTAAACATACACAATTATTATCATGTGATACGATGTTGGTTGACAAATCGTAGCAAAAATCACTCATGCAAACTGGCCATAGGACGTTACCCTGACTGTCTGCTTACGTGGTCACTCCCAATTCCCCTGTCACTATTCTGATCCCTCTCCCACCGCCAGCCTCCTCTGTATCCCTCACTTGGTATCTTAATAGAATTAACATGGATTGATCCTACTATTTAAATACAAGTATGTATGTTCTATAACTTAAAATATTGTATTAAACTTTACTTGTAATAACACATTTACCTTACTAGGTGTTAATTCATGTTATTACACTACCCCTTACTAATTCTTGTAACTTATAGTAATTTCTCGCAGAACGTCATTTCTTTATTATTTCAAAAAAGTTATGATAACAAACATTATTATTCTGCTACATATTCAAATTATATATAACATGACAATTAGCATGTCTTAGAAACAATAACCGAAAATAGTATAACACATTACATCTGCTTCTTTACAGACGTGATCTCAGTCCACTCCCGCGTAGGAATTCTCTCACGTCCAGTGTGAGTCCATCACAGAGGTTGTCGTCCTCCTACGATGACCAACTTTCGTCAAGTTCGGAGTCGGTGGGATCAATGCTGCGATCCAATGCACGTCTACTGCGCACCAGTGACCTTCTGCTCTCGGGAAGGTCAAGCTCACTCTACAGTGGCAATCCTATGCCATTCCGACAAAATAAAAGTTTTCGACCTAGCAGCGAGTTTACCAGCATCCCGAAGAAATCCAGTAAATAGCGACTCTCCTAACTCATGTCCAGTCTGTAGCCAAGACAGGCATATAATAGGGAATCTCCAGAAATGTCAGGAAATAAAATTTTTCAACTAGTTGCCTTTTGTGAAAATTGTTTCGTCGGCGAGATATTTTCGTAGTAGCATTACATATTGGTGATCATAAGGGTATTAAAAACTAATAAAAAGAGGGGATTGGACAATTGTGGAGTGTTGAAAATAAATCGGTCTAATAGTAATACAATATATTTAGACCATGTAATATTTAGTTGAGTGTTTGTGAACCCTGAAGTGCTGTGTAAAGTTATGGACCCTCAATTTACAATTGTGATAATTGAAACCAGGTGCAATGTTTATCAGGTTAATCTTAATGGGTTTCATTGGTGTAATTTCGTGAATGGTGGTCTTAACCCAACTTAATTTGAGAAAATATATTTTATTATAAATCATAAATGTTTTTAATGTGCACTGACTTAACTGTTACATTTTGAAATGACCTAATTTACATGTGCCATATGGTGTTGTTTTCTATCAATGACTGTTGTGTTGTTTTATCAAAGTAATCTGTGTATCCAATGTAAGGCCTAAGGGACCGTTCACAATTGTCAAAGTTTACCTATTCGTACAAAGCGTGCTAAAGGGGAGGGGGTCCAGGCCCACATAGTAATTTGTTAATCATCAGTCGCAACCAAAATATGACTACCATTGCGTCATGCAGTGTTGCATGGTTATGGAACTTCTATTGTAAATCGTGTAATCAGTGGTGCTGTAATTCAGTCCGACATTTTGGAAATTCACAACTTTCACAATTATTATTGATGATATTTCTATAAACTAGCTTTTTACTTAACTAATTTAAGCACCTTATTTGTTTTAGTTATTTAACCCATTAGCTCATGTAACTTCTTCTTTTAATCTGTTTTAGCTAATTTTTTATCTACTTTACTTATATATGTACAACTTTAGTGCCTTTGAGCAGGTGTTTCGCCCGGATACATGGTGCATTATAAATGTTTAATAATTGTTAAATAAAAAAATATTAACATTCTGATTGTTATTATTGTATGTCTGATACATTGCACTGTGACATAACATTGCACTGTGACATTAAATTGTTACGTCGACATATTTGTCAATCTGGAAAATTATCAACATTTTAAAGTACTAATTTGGGGCGAGGGATATGAGAATTAGTATGCTTTGTGCAAATAGGTAAATGTGTACAATTGTGAATGTCCCCTAGCAGCCATTACTAATATGCCTTGTAAAAATCACTGGCAGGATATTTTCTCGTGTCATGATCTCTCACACGCACACACATGGGTGTCCGAAGGGGGGGGGGCACATGCTCCCTGGATCTGGATGTTTGTAAAGTTTAGGTCTTTCATGGCAAGTAGATTGTTTACTGTTTGTGCTAAGTAGATCATCTAGTATGTTTGTTAATTAATTATATACAATTATGTCATTACATCCCTGTATTGTTCATTGAAAGTAGACATTTGGTAAGTGTAAAGATTTTTGGTTGAAATCAGACAGCAACATTTTTTGCCACCCTCTGGAGAAAACCCTGTGGATGCCCCTGCACACACGCATGCACCTGCACGCACGCACGCACGCACACATACCATTACACCAAACATTTGCTATTAGTTCTGTTGTGATATGTTACCAGTCTGTGACCTTTGACAATGTGTACAAGTGTCTTAATGTAAGAAATTGTAAGAGTCATGACTTGCACTGACAAACATGTCCAATGTGCTGCAATATTTATTATTTATTTATTATGCAGTCAGAAAATGATGATATTTCTCTTAGGAATTCCTTGTATATTTTTGCTATATACTCTTGTGCATTTTCTAAGCCTGTTGTAAGCAAAGGTGATATATTTCTGTACTATATCTTCTGTATGTACCTCCAGTTGCAAAAATATTATTAAAATGGTGTACATCACAAGATTTTGCATTGATTCTCTTGCAGCACAGAAAATCTGATGTAAATCAGACAGATATTAAATTCACTATATCATACGGACTTCCTCTATGTCGTAAGCTTCTTTAAGATATACGGCCATACCCCATTTTATGTAGATTTATTTAAAATGTAAAAATTGTGAAAAATAGTTTCTTGTGATCAACACAGAAATATAAAATCAAATAACAAACTTGTCGCAGCACAAATACTTTTGATTTTAGACAAGACTTCTGGCAAAACCTAGTGGATTTTATTTGATGTAGATATATTCCATAGGCTGGTAGATGGCGACGCATGATAGGAATGGGAGAGCTTTAGGTGGATTAACTGATGAAAAATGTTAATGTGGATTTTTATGGCTTTATACAGAATTTTTAGGCAAAAATATGGATTTATAAAAGTGGCAGGTCTGATGTACCCATGAAATATGGCACAGTTTATAAAACAAGTTACAAACAATATGCCAAGTGGTTGTTGGTAAACAATGGCATCGTTCCTTAGGTTTACTAATGGGATATAACATGCTGTTTTTTGGTCCCAAGGATATACTCAGTCAGACCCTAACTGTAAATACAAGAACTCTTCAATGTGTTCTAAATTACTTTATTGCCTGCATAGAGCATACATGCAGACAGATATTAAATTGCTCCGTAACATTTCATTGATTTTATCAAACACTGAAAGGCTGATGACAAGAATGACCAATCTCTATTACAATATCATAATTAGATGTGAATTATGTGGTGGCTCTGACCAGCTGGACACAGACCTACTATACATGAATAGGGCACCTACAGAAGCATCCGTCTCGACCTAGCAGAACTAGTTCAACCACAGTACCATAGTTGCTCAAGCCAGTTGCTAACAATGACAAGCGAAATGCGATGTGAATAGTCAGACCAGAAGCTATATTGCTACAATTTACTAAAGGGGCAGGAAATGTGAAAATGTTAGAAATCTGTTTATTTTGCAAGTGCTGTCTGACTTGTGAAAGTAATCGGCTAGCGCCTGCCCTTATCTGACTTTACTGCAACAATAAATAAATTGGCACTACGCAAATGTACATCAATAATTTCACATTTGTTAGTTATAAAGTTACTTTAGTTAGGGAATTTTAATCTTGTGCATCAACCTCGCATACAAGCATACATAATATAAATGACTAATGTTAAATAATAAATATTGCACTACAACAATGTTTCAGTCCAGCACCTTCTTTGGGTGGGCTGCCATCTCGAGTTCCGTCACAATCTTGTCCCACACCACAAACTGCTTTGAGAGCAATGCTATCTGACAACAGCTTAAGGAAAAATGCATTACAATTCAAATAGCAATAGTAGTTACTACAAGACTTTGCATTCTGGCTACTTGTTCTAGTGAAATCCATCTAAAAACTAACAGCATCAGGAAATGTTTAAAAGCTGAAATCTTGGACACATTTGGTTAAGTCTTCCCATCTATACATAATCATATAATTTTCTACTTTTGGTATGTAAGAGCATTTTTACAATAAATTAAACCATATAATTAATTATTGTTCATAATGAAGACAACAGCACCTATTGAATGAATCAATCCAATCTGTATGCACTGATCTGTATATTGGGCTAGTACTGGCACATGTAAGGGACACTCAACACAAACTGGATTGCCGTTCAACTTCTCCATCAGAGTGCATAGAACCCACATCCTGGTAGAAACTTGAAATTACTTGAGGTTCATGTTACTGGTGAGGTAAGTAACGGCAGAAAGGATACGGCAGAGTTGTAGTGTGAGAGGGTTGCTTCAAGTTCATCTGATAACTCGGCTGTCCTGTCCTATACAATCATAGAACACATGTCAAGGAACATCTCAAACTGTCAAGAGGCAGCTAAACACTACGTACCAGTGTGTTACACTGTGTTTCAGTGGGTTACACTGTGTTTCAGTGTGTTACAGTGGGTTACAGTGTGGTTCAGTGGGTTACAGTGGGTTACACTGGGTTCTTTTATATTGTTTATATTTTTTAAACTGTCACATCCCAGATAGAATTTAATATGCACATTACATAGCTAAATGTGTTTAATTGATGACTGTTTTAACTTAATACAGTATTTACAGTTACAACCACAACGTGTGCAAATACAACCATGGTGTGTGCAGATTCAAGCATGGTGCGTACATATACAACCATGGTGTGTGTGAAGATACAACCATGGTGTGTGTGAAGATACAACCATGGTGTGTGTGAAGATACAACCATGGTGTGTGTGAAGATACAACCATGGTGTGTGTGAAGATACAACCATGGTGTGTGTGAAGATACAACCATGGTGTTCACATTTACAACTATGAGGTGTATAGTTGGTATTTACCTGTTGTGTTATGTGTAACTTGCACAATAAATGAAGTTGATTCTCCATAGAAGGCACCGCTGAAACATTCATTATGAAATGTTTACTTTATCAATAGTCACTCACTTAAAATGCTATTAATTATTAAGATTATTTTGACTGTAACTTACCAACTGAATTCAATTACAGTACACACTACATGTATAAGACCTGTTCAATTGTTGCAAAGCATTTCCCAGAATTAACACAAGATAGAATATCACTAAACATACAGTGTTACTAGGTTGTATGCCAACACCATATTCATGATGTACTGATAGACATCGCAGGAATAGCTGTATCATTACAGCCACATACAGTGGAATCCTCTTTATCCACACACTTTGGTTCACAGGGGTTTTGGCTGTAATAACACATCGTGCTGATTGGCGAACCACACAATAATGAAACAATTCACAGTACCGGTGGTATGTTGAGATTTGTCCACAAAAAAACATTTTGAATATTGAATAAAACAGATTATCAATATGCAATGTACTTATGAAAAAGAAAGCAGTTTTATTGGGGAAATAAATCACAAGCTGCAAAATGCTATGATATTACAAGAAAACCAACATAAAACATGCTTAACTGCCCATTCCTTGTTAGATATTTAGTGTTCCAAATTATAATGTTCAATTAAAAAAACCTGTGATAGATTAATCGTAACTTTAATGGAATTGTAATTTCATTCATCACACCATCCTCAAAACAAAATAAAGGAATTTAAAGGAATATTTGCTTACAAAAATAGAGGAATTTAAAGGAAACTGTTAAGGAATTTTAAGTATTTTATTAAAGGAATGTTAGGTCCAACACAGGCCCAATGTGACTATCCGAATTAGTCAAAGAAATATACTGGTTACAAAAAGTAAGGGAATTTAAAGGAATATTTAACAAAAAATAAAGGAATTAAAAGGAATATTTTGTAATCAATTAAGGAAGTCAAAGAATTTTTTTTGCAAAAAACAAAGGAATTTTAGGGATGAAACAGATATAAAGGAATTTTAAAGAATTTCAATCAGAAACATGACCAGAGGCTGGCTGATAAGTCATTTACCAAGACATGATTAACACATACAGCATATAATGCTGTATAGATTCCTGATCAAAGAACAACTTCTCAAATTGAACAACTTTGAAATCTTCATGTTCCATATAGCGAGTCGACTGTACGAGACATGAGTGTTTGACAGAATTGGTGAGGAGGTGCACATTACCTCGAACGTGTTCACTGCTCAGCAGATGAGACATTTCTTTCACAAGTTCAAGATCAGCAGCCTCCTTACGTAGACGCGCTTCCTCTAAAGTAAAGAACATCAAATTAAATTCACATTAACGTAAGTAATTTGACACAGACAGAGTTCATTCACTCACTCTAAATGCTCTGTGTGCATATAATTGACTTTAATTCTTACCTAAATTCTTATTTATCGGTTTTGTGCAAACATTTCAGTTAACATGCACCATGAGATCGTAGTTTGATGTCATAAAGTACTCGTTTTCTATCAAACTTTCACTGGTCATGCCGTCCTCAACTCCGACACAATGAACATCGTTGGAAGGCTCAACTTCCATATAAGGTAACTGTTTACTGGTAGTCGCTGTCTACCCACCATAAACAAGACAGAAGGGGGTTTCCCAGAGAAACAAGTTTTGGTGCCATTACCATATGCAATCACGTGTTCTAATCACAGCTATTATATTGGCTAAAAACTACACCCTACATATATTTATGTCTGCCCCACCCTACATATATTTATGCCTTACAATCTGTTACAACTATCTGGCTACAGTTCTGGCCAATAACATACCAGTAAGAATTATTTCCATTTTTGTATCAATACTCTGGGTTATTTCATCTTCGTGTTCTGAATCAACCAGCTTGTTCAACACGTTCACTGCAAAAGAACAAAAGGTAATCAGTCATTTACCATACAGCATGATCAAACAATTTCAAATATTTTTTAATGCATGAACCATAACCATCACCATACGAGGGGACAGACAAACAGACAAGGAGAGTCACAAACTACTTTATTATATACAAACATTTCCAAAATGTAAAAATAATGACTCCCTATTCACCTTCCTTATTTGTAAGCATATATCTGAAATATATACAAAAATGTTTACCAACCTGACCACCCATTTCTAATATACCAAACTGATGGACTATTCAAGAGCACTGTATTTCGCGATAATACTTTTCAGGCAATATTGGCATAAAAAGGCAATTTTGTGAACAGTTTGCTTTGCTTTGCCAGTTTTAACAATCAGCTGAAGAATACTGCTGTAAAATGGACCATCAGGTCAGCATATTTCAAACACTGGCCATTTTTAACAGTTTTTACCTGGTAGATGATGACGGTGGTTGGGTAAAAATTTCATTCTACACAGGATATTGCCCCAGTGGAATTATTAAATGTTGTGGACACATTAAGTAGCTTACCGCTACAACGACAACAACATAAATTCTACCACAACAGGAACTAAGAAAGGAACCTAGTCTCCACTCACCTTTTCGCATGACATTTTCAATCTTGGGTCTTCCATGAACGGCTGCAGTAAGCTTCTGGTGCACACTCGCCAATGTATCAATCACCTGTCCATGTGATGCAAACACCTATATTTAGATCCTTTTGATTCTGTAGTTATCTCAGTATAATAATTTCACATATGGAAATGGACAGTAATTAAAGTGTTTATGACATATGCGATCTTGCTCGAGTAATCCTTTTAGTTAAGTATTCATACAACACGAGTTGGTCCCCGTATCGGCCACCAAATGAGCTGTGGTTGTCTATCGAATTTTGCACCTTCAAATCACATGCCTCGCTGATTTCGGTCGTACGCCACTGAGTGCAAGGCGGAAGTGACGTAAAAACCCACATCTCACAACTTCAAACAGATATTGCTAAGTAACAGTTGGGGTTAAAGATAAACTGTTTTGTGTAATTGCTAAGTAGAGGTTTCTTGATGCAACACACATTTGTTTTATCACTGTGAGGAACGTGTCATAAACACTTTAAGTTATAGTCCATTTAGCAAACTTATACTATCAGTTCTATTTAGTTAAAAATAAAATTTATTTAGTTAATTACGAACATACTCCTATTACAAGTCTTCTTCTATTCGTCCTTTATATCATCCTCTGAAACGATATTTCACACAATCGTGTAGCACCTAGTGGGTTATTATTTAATAAAATATGCATATTCTATGAAAGTTTGTGTTTATTTTTGTGTAAATAAAATGAGTTTGAGCATAACTGACATGCCAAGGAGAAATTTGGCAACAAAATGTGGCAGATTTCAGTTAGAGTGTAATGGGTTAAATCACTGTTAGGGTACCCCACCGTTTGACTTGCAATTATGACAGTTCGAAGTATGCAAGGTTAACATAACTTTTGTGCTATCTTTTTAGTAAATAAATTGGTAACTTTTTTTTAGCCTTTTTGTATGATACGATGTGGATTGGATGCAGACAGTAGCAGTGCAGCTATCAGCATGCACTTCAACAAAATGCGCTGCCACGGTCGTTTCACGTTCGCGAAAATCTGTTCATGATTAGCGTCGCGGTGATTACTGGAATCTTGTCCACGTTTTGTTTCATCTTGTGTTTTGTCAGTTGTTCCCATTCATTTTTGTCAGCTTTGATGGCACCTTGGAAAGCGTTAAGTTAACTTTCTTAGTCATCCTTCTCTTATCGAAACTGGACCAAAATTAAGCTGACAAATGTTGATTAGACGGCATAGGTGCGTTTCTAATGCAAGTAGCATAAATGAGTAAATTCTTCAGAACATGTCATTGTTTTTAACGTGTTCGATGAGTCGAAGTTAGCATGTGGGGGGAAATCCTTGTTCCGTTCGAACACGAAACATTGCAACATACACAACATTATAAAGTTTTACGGATCTGTGACACTGAGAGCGAGTCTCCAGAATGAAATCATGACTTATTTACCTTTCTCAGAATTGAATTCACTACAAAGCCAATAATGCCTGTTTTATATTATATTGATATTAATGGTTTAATAGCAATTGTTTGTGCCTTGGCTAGAGACTAAAAAAATACTAGAATTTTTTGAGAAAAAAATTCGACTTTTCAATGATTTTGAAAAAAACTGTGCACAAGAGATTTATATTCAAAATCACAATAACAATTAATTATTTTATTGATTGAGTGCAAACTAATTGTTGAAATTTTTTTTTGTTGAGTTAAAATACTTGTAAAACAGTTACAATCATTGAACTATAAAAAATTATTTTGTGGCAAGCTGCCACTGGACAAAATTGCTGTATAACATTTTTTTATAGTTATACCTCAAGATTTAGTTTGTAACCTAATATATTATGTGAATTTTCACACTTATCTATCTCAATGGAGACTGGGGGTATGAAAACAATTTAACAATATGTTGACTTTGTGCGCTAATTAGCTAATGTTTACTTATTAATTGAGTTACTATTAATATTAAATTTCTGGGTGATGTATATTTATGACCCTAACTAACGTGTTTGTAAACTCTGAACACATTATACAAATACCTTATTAATCATGGAAGTCATGGCCTTTTATTGAAATGTGTCAGTCTGTTGACTGCTAATTAGCCAATGTTGACTTACTATAATTAATATGTTGTCAAACCCTGAACAAATTATTAAAATATATGTACAAATAAAAAATTATGGCATTAAAAAATTTGAGTATTTTCTCTGTATACGAGATACAATTTTATTTTTGCTGTATTAAAAGTGTAATATCTTTGGATCTAATAGATATATTAATAAAATAAACAGTTCTGAATTCCTGGAACTGGGGATGTAACCTTTAATGCAAACCAATTACCAATGTTTTATCGGGACATTTGAATTTTTTTAAGTACCTACTATCAGTTCTGACTTCAACATAAACACCAATCTCCAATTTTTCGATCAACTGCTAGTTAAAAAATCATACAAGCTGCCCCGGAATTGCGTAACACACAACATTGGGATACACGACGAACTTGTCTTTGGCAGATGGAAGCAGAGGCTTGGAACCTTAAGCACTGTCACCATATGCAAGGTTCTTCAGTTCTGGGACTAGCTTCGTTGCTCGTTGTTGAATCATCTGTTGGTTTCTCTTGAGTGTTGGGGCCCAAACTACATTGCCAAATTCTAGAATAGGTCTGACCAGGCTCGTGTAGAGATTTTCATGGTTGGCCCATCCAGGTAAATAAATGATCTTCTTATAAGGCTTAGGCAATTTTGTTGGCTTTGTTTGCTGCCATCTCCATTTGTTGATAAAATTTTAGTTCACAATCTATTTGCACCCCCAAGTCTCTCTCATTTGTGGTCTCCCCCAGGGTGGTATCTTTTCCACCACTGGTTATAGTATAGTCGTAGTGGTGGTTGTACTATCCCTGAGGCACAACTTTGCATTTCTCCTCACTGAAGTGAAGCTGCCACTTTCTAATCCATGCTTCTAGTTGTCTTAGGTCTGTCTGCAGTGTTACTTGGTCAGATTGAGCAGTCATTTGTCGGAATATCTTGGTATCATCAGGGAACATGTGAATAGGTGAGTCTACCACATCTGGCATGTCGTTAATGTAGCAGACAAAAAGCATTGGCCCAAGTATGCTCACTTGTGGTATGCCACTCATGACGGGGGACCATGACGATTTGCTACCACTGATAAGAACACTTTGGCATCGTCCCTCCAGGAAGGCTGCAATCCATTGTAACACCTTGCCACCTATCCTATATCCTGCCAACTTAACTAGCAGCCTCTAGTATAGGACCGTGTCAAATGCTTTGGCAAAATTGAGGTAAATTGCATCCACACTATCTCCCTGCTCTACGGCTTCCATCCATTTATCAAGGTAAGTAAGTAAGTAAGTAAGTAAGTAAGTAAGTAAGTTGTTTCTTGTCATATACGCCATCACTTCATTTCTCACCAACTTCTCCATCATCTTGCAGGCTACAGAAGTCAGACTCACGGGGAGGTAGTTTCCTGGCAAGTGTTTCTGGCCATTCTTAAAATATTGGGGATATGTTTTCCTCTTTCCTCATTGCTGTGGTAAAGTCCCCTTATCGAGTGATTTGGTTAATCATTTTAGTAAAAGTTCTACCAACTCATCAGTCAATTCAACCAGAAGACGTGAATGGAGCCCATCTGGTCCTGGTGGTTTTGTAGTGTTTAGTGTCTTCAAAATGTGCTGGCCCCTTCAAAATCTTCTCGACTTCCTCGTTTGTGATCAGGAAGCCAATCAGCTATGTGTTGTGCAGTCTATTCTAAAATGTGGGGATGCTCTTAAGGCTTTCTCGGGTGAAGACACTTGTGAAAAAGGTATTGAGTACTTCGGCTTTGTCATCATCAGTCTCAGTAATTGTCCCACCCACGGGCAACAATCATTGGCTCCTTTTGTTGGGTAGACTATTTGGCTAACAAGGGATGTCGCACCTCACTTCCGATAACATTGTCACGTGATCTATTCGTTTTCATGTGATTTCTGTGCGTAGTCGTTAACATAGCTCTTTTCATAAGAAATCCATTTATGTTTTTAATGACAAGTAGGTGTAGTGAAAGTTTATTCATTGGGACATGTGTGTACTGTATTGTCGTAGTATTCGGATTACGCATCGCAACGCCCAGATACGGATGTTGAAAGGTGAGTGGGGTCATTTCTAGTTGCATACCCTTTATATATATATATATATATATATATATATATATATATATATATATATATATATATTAGTTACAGGTGCTCAAGCTGATTCAGTTGCCCGTGGTCCCACCCAAGACGCTCAAGAACAGCCACTGCTGAACGAGTTTTCATCTTTGACCTGGCCTTGTAGAAAGCTTTGGGATTGGCCTTAGCTTCCACTACATAACACCACTACATAACACATACCTTCGGGAATACACTATCTTTATCAGCAAAACCGAAAACACTTTTTTCAATATTTTCTAATCTGTTTTCGACCAAATCAAGACTGGCCGCCGCCATATTTACGATTAGTCCTGTATGATAACATCACATTGCACTGCACGTTTAGTTCCAATTTTAGAGTGGCGCATTTTCGCACGCTTCCGTACCACTCGGTCTATTCGTTTTACCTCTCCGTTTCTGCGGCGTAGAGACCACTCCTTAGATATCGGCCACACGACCTCTCGAAAGTGCGTGTGTGCGTAAAGTGCTTTGCTAGAAAACTTCCGAGTATTCATATTGTTTATTGACAGTAACGATGTCTTCAGTTGAATTAAATCACATCAACAAGTGATAAAATCGAAAGCTTCTCGCCTTTCGCTCGCGGTGAAGAGAAAAAGGAACAAAACTCAAGCTAAAGCCAAGAAAAAAAAACATTGGGAAAACTTCAAAAATTAAGAAAAGAAGCCACCAAAGAAGTGGCCACATCCTATAACAGTTACATTAACAACATCATTGGAGAACGTTTGACAACAAATCCTAAAAAAGTTTGGTCCTTCATCCGATAAAACTAGACAAAACAGAAAATCTGGGCATTCCAACGCTAAAAGTAATAACAACTTAAAAAAACCGACAATGACAAAGCAAATGCTCTCAACGACCGCTTCATCAGTTTTCACAATGAGCAACTTCCTATCCCAACAAAAGGCCCATCACCATTTCCATAAATTCAAACCGTAGAAATCGGACTATAAACGGCATCATAAAACAACTTCAACTCTAAACTCCAACAAAGCGCTAGGCCCAGACGAAATTCCTGCAAAAATACTAAAGGAAACTGCTAAAGAGATATCCCCCATAATATAGCACATTTTCCAGCAATCATACACCACTGGCAAACTCCCCAAGCCTGGAATACAGCCCTCGTCACGGCAATGCACAAAAAGGCAATAAATGTAACCCTGCTATTTAATTTGTATTCTGTGCAAGTTGATGGAGCATATTTCCTTAGCCACACGTGTAGGTGTAAGGAGTCTTCATGCGCTCAACCATAAAAACACTAAAGTCAACCTCACCTCCCCGTGGTGCACCCTGATAACCAGTACATTGTGCTGGGCTAACGAGGCTATGGCTAAGGGAAGGAAAATCCCGAAAATAAACCACCTACTGCGGAAGGCCAACAACTCTCCCAGCTCAAACGATGTTACGGAAACTAGAAGTACATCTCAGAAGTCAGTATGTGCTGGAAATGGCTACAGGAAGGCGACTGCCCAGATACCAGCGGATGATGACATCAGATATGTGGACAGTATGATGCTTCCGGATCAAAGCCAAACGGAAGTTCGGAGGCTGACAACGTCGTTAACAAAGCCAAAAGTTAATGTAAATATAGGATGTTGGAATGTGAGAACGTTGTACTCTACAGGGAAATCAGCCCAGCTTGCAAGAGAAATGGATAAATAAAAAATAGATGCCATGGGCATTAGTGAATGCAGATGGATAGGACAAGAAACAAGGAAAAGTCAAGATGAACACCGGAGAGATTGTAATTGTTTTCAGGGAGAGAAGACAATATACACAGACACGGAGTGGCAATAATGATGACAGAGAAAGCAGAACAAGCATTGATGGAATGGAAACCTATCAGCGATATAATTATTTATGTTAGATTCTTCTCCAAATATGTGAAGCTATCGATCATACAAGTCTATGCACAAATGAATGAAGCCCAACGACGAAGATAAAGATAATTTCCACGAATAGCTACAGACAGTTGTGGACAGTGTTCACAAGCATGACATACTCCTGGTAATGGGGGATTTAAATGCCAAAGTTGGAGAAGACAACGAAGGATATGAAAACATAATAGGAAGCCATGGAGTAGGTGCACGAAATGACAACGGAGAAAGACTCGTTGACTTCTGCGGACTCAATAACCTTGTGGTAACAGGTACCATTTTTCCACATAAACTGATACATAAACAGACATGGACTTCTCCAGGAGGAAAGACAAATGATCAAATAGACCATGTGTTAGTGAGCAGGCAACACCGGACATCAGTAATGGACTCTAGGGCCATGAGAGGGGCAGACATTGTGAGCGACCACCAATTAGTGCGATCAAAAATCAAGCTGAAACTAAACAGAAAAGAAACAAAAGAACAAGGCGATCAGAAAGAAATTTGATAAAATTAAATTAAAGCAACCAGCCACTAACGCATAATTCTCACTGAAGGTGCACAACAAATATGATATATCACAAGACTACGACGAAACAGACGAAGAAGAAGTTAAGAAACAATGGCAGGACTTTGAGGATGCATACAAAGAAACAGCCCAAGAAGTACTGGGGTACAAAAAGAAAGGGCAAAAACCACGGATCAGCAAAGAGTCGTGAGCTAGTAGAAGAGAGAAAACGACTGAAGAACAACATCGAGCAGACAAAGTCAGACAGGATTAAGCAGAATTACATGGCTAAATATAGAAGTGAGGAAGAGCATAAGGCAAGACATGATATTGAACACAATGAACTACGTGATGCATCACCTATGTAAGAGACATAGCCAAATGATTTTCACAGGAGCTGATTTCCCTTAAACAAAATTGGCGACATGCCTCACACTAATTTCTCTGTCTATGTCCCTCCCTTCCTCTCCCTTCCTCTCCCTTCCCTCCCTTCCTCTCCCTTCCTCTCCATTCTTCTCCCTTCCTCTCCCTTCCCCTCCCTTCCACTCCCTTCCCCTCCCTTCCCCTCCCTTCCCCTCCCTTCCCCTCCCTTCCCCTCCCTTCCCCCCTTCCCCCTTCCTCTCCCTTCCCCTCCCTTCCTCTTCCTTCCTCTCCATTCCTGTCCCTTTCTCTCCATTCCCCTCCCTTCCTCTCCGTTCCTCTCCAGTCCTCTCCCTTCCTCTCCCTTCCCCTCCCTTCCTCTCCCTTCCTCTCCATTCCTCTCCCTTCCTCTCCATTCCCCTCCCTTCCCCTCCCTTCTTCTCCCTTCCTCTCCCTTCCCCTCCCTTCCACTCCCTTCCCCTCCCTTCCCCCCTTGGTCAATGACCATCCCACATTTACCTGTGTCAATGACCATCCCACATTTACCTGTGTCAATGACCATCCCACATTTACCTGTGTCAATGACCATCCCACATTTACCTGTGTTAATGACCATCCCACGTTTACCTGTGTCAATGACCATCCCACATTTACCTGTGTCAATGACCATCCCACATTTACCTCTGTCAATGACCATCCCACATTTACCTGTGTCAATGACCATCCCACATTTACCTGTGTCAATGACCATCCCACATTTACCTGTGTCAATGACCATCCCACATTTACCTGTGTCAATGACCATCCCACATATCACATAAGCAATTTCCGGTTACTGGCACGGGTATTAAGTTACTGACACAGGTATTAAGTTACTGACACAGGTATTAAGTTACTGACACAGGTATTAAGTTACTGACACAGGTATTAAGTTACTTACACATGTATTAAGTTACTGACACAGGTATTAAGTTACTGACACAGGTATTAAGTTACTGACACAGGTATTAAGTTACTGACACAGGTATTAAGTTACTGACACAGGTATTAATTTACAGACACAGGTATTAAGTTACTGACACAGGTATTAAGTTCGAATTTGTGTTTCCGGACAACGTGTCCGATAACTGAAATGATACGAGGCGCACGTTTTGCACGGCGTCTACACGCAACGTAAAGCGTAATAAGCATCGTTTGTCTGGCTTTTTGATATACTGTAACCAGAAACCGGACGCGACGGACGGGGGTCCGATAACCAACCAGTTTTCGGACAGCTCCGTTCAACGCGCCTATATCCCATATGTATTTTAGGGCTGCAGTTTAAAACATTAAAAAATAAGCTGGTTGTGTTATTATAATATACATACATGCATGCATGCACGCATGCTTGCATACATACATACATACATACATACATACATACATACACACATACATACATACATACACACACACATACACACACAAACACACACATACACACACACACACACACACACACACACACACACACACACACACACACACACACACACACACACACACACACACACACACACACACACACACACACACACACACACACACACACACACACACACACACACACACACACACACACACACACACACACACACACACACACACACACATACATACATATGTATTAGGCCTATATATAAAATAGGCTATACATAGCCTACATTGGTCATAATGTGCTAGTCAATAAAATATAGGCTTTAGCCTATATGTAAATGTAGGCAATAAACTAGGGATTGTAATGCTAGTAGGAGAGATATATGCCCAAACGTTGTGTCATTTTTAATGATCCTTAGGCTGCATAGCCTACGAATTATAACAAAATATGTTGACATATGTGTATTTAATTTAATTTTAATTAATTAACCATTCCTTTTTCCAGGAGGACGACCAGGTGCGTTGGCTGGTGCACCTGGCGAAGACACCCGCAGTAGAAGGGCGAGCTGTTGGATTCGGTGACAAAGATTGTCGAAGATCACCAGCGGAAGACGCCATTCAATGACAACCAACCAGGCGAAACCTGGTAGAGAAGTGTTATGCGCCGACAACCCGAGATCGTGGTTCGCGAACCAGAGGGCGTGACAGCGACTATGACAGAAGAATCGATTCGAAAGTGGTTTGAAAAATACGAAAGACTACCTGTCGAATAATGAAGGTAGTGCTTTCGCCGACATCATGGCGGACCCAAGGCGTGTCTTTAATACCGATGATACGAGTTTTTCTCTTTGCCCCAAGTCCGGGAAGGTGCTCGGCCTGAGAGGTTGGAGGAATGTTTACGACCTCAAACGCGGCAACGAGAAGGACACCTTGACGGTGCTGGCGACCTTCTCCGCTGACGGCAAGGTGCTGCCCGGGATGATTGTTTATCCCTATCAAAGGCCGCCTAGGGAGGTCGTAGCGATCGGCTTATCCGATAGCGGATGGATGAAATCGGACACATTTTTCGAATACATAGTCAACGTCCCCGACCCCCCTACCTTGTACAACAGAACATTCCCAAACCGGTGGTGTTGTTTCTAGATGGCCACAAGTCGCACATGTCGTACACGCTCTCTGAGGAATGCTCTAAGCGACACATTATCATCTACACACTTCTCCCGAACTCGACAGTGTGAGTGAGAGTGAGAGCAGAAGAAGAGGACAACGGACGAAGAGACGAGAGAGAAGACGGAGGACAAGAGCCCGAAGAAAGAAGAGTTACACGAAAAGAGGAGAACGGATGAAGAGATGAGAGAGAAAAAGGACAGGGTTCCGAAGACAGAGGAACAATGGAGGCGAACAATGGCCGAAGAGACGAGATTCAAGGAGCAGGAGTGGAAGAACAAGCAGCACACGATGCATGCGACATGCATGATGCTAGTCTCTTGGATGAGTTATATAATCTTGTCGTTGAAACAGATAATCAGGAGCAAGGAGAACTAAGTGTGATACTGCTGTCCACCTCTACATCCACCGTCCACCTCTACATCAACCGTCCACCTCTACATCAACCGCACGCCGAGGTGCCAGGCAAGCATTATCGACGCACACATTTGACCCTCGTACCGACAATTATGTGGTGTCTGGCCGCAGAAAGAAGAGAACAGCAACAAAATACCCGTGTGCCGTGACTTCCGAAAAATGGCGGCAAATGTACAAGGAAAGGGAAGAAGCAAAAAAGAAAGACGAGAAAGAGAAACAAGCAAAAAAGGAAGAGCGTGAGAAGAAGCAAAAGTTAAATGAAGAACTAAAAATGAAGAGAATGCAAGAGAGGAATGATAGGCAGAAAAAGAAAAAACGAAGAAAAACAGCAAAGAGTGTAGACAAAGATAAACAAACACAAGCGAAAGTCAACAAATGATATTAAAAACAACAGAAAAAGTGCCAAGAGAAATGTGTGCACCGTATGTGAAGAAAGTGTCGGGGCAACGGGTCCTGGCAAGAGTGGGCTATAGTGATCACGCTGTCGCGACAAAGTCCACGCTTCTTGTGTCTGGAAAGCACATCTTAGGTATTTTGCGGGGTATGATGATAGTGATGATAGTGATGACGAAGATTTTGAGTACCACTGCACCAGCTGCTTTACCTTAGACGAGAACAGTTCACTTGACGTATCCACCAGTGAGTCTGGTTAACGGGTGGGTAGGCATCGGCTATAGTATATCAGTTATAACTATGATTAGGCCTACACACGACCAGATAAAATTGATATTATTTGTAAACGTTTAGATTTGGAAATATATATATATATATATATATATATATATATATATATATATATATATATATATATATATATATATATATATATATATATCCATTTTGACTTTATCGCCTATAGACCTATATATATATATATATATATATAGGTCTATAGGCGATAAAGTCAAAATGGACGCGCACTCAGATAGGCTACCGGTACTGACTAATAGGCCTATGTAGGCCTACACTATGAACACTGGAATTTCACAATCACCAGTTAGTTATCGGACACATATCGCCCGATCACTGAAATCGGCGTCCGGTAACTAGGAAAAAACGTATTTCCGGACATTTCATTCTGTATTGAACATTTCTTATCGCCAGATGGCGTAACGGCTACAAATCACTGGAAGCCTACAACCAATTTATTTGTGGTTGTTTGTCGGATGTGTGCTCGAGAGAAGTTAATGGTCATGTAGTTGTGACAGCGAAGGTAAGTGTCTGACTCTTATCCGTAGATATCGCTCTAGACTAAGGGCAGTAAGGCTAAGGCCTACGCATTTATGACAGTTATGTCCGTGATACTCCAAGCGTATGCACGTTAGCTAGTCAGCTGATTGTCGATTTAATCCATTTATTACGTAACTTGATTTTTATTTAAACCATTCATTTAAATTACTTGATTTGTTTAAATGACTGTTTAAATGACTTGCTTGCCAGGATTGTAATGACAGGCCCTGCCCCTGGCTCCTGACTGGTTTGTCAGCAGCTAAATCCCTGTCTTAAGCCCAAAAGTGTATGGTTGTGTGCACAACCCAAATTGTTAAAAAATATTTATTAAAACAAATTACATTAAGGAATCTTTTATTTCCCAATGATTCAGATTGTTGTGCAATTACTTGTTATGCTGTGTGATGTGTCAAAATGCCAATAAATGCAGTTTATATTTCATATTGCTGCTGCTTCTTCTTTTTAGGTTCAGCGTTCTCAAAGCTTAAGCAAGACTCCACTACAACCCTGGATTGTAGCCGAGAAGGATGGGCGCATCTTAGCAGCACATTGCACATGCATGGCTGCTTTAGGGGAAGTGGGCACTCATGTTGGAGCTGTTATGTTCTTCGTCAACTCTGCAGTCGAAATACGCAACAGTTGTGCTGTGACACAAGAGAAGGCATATTGGCTACTTCCATCGGGCTTGAAAGGCATAAGCTATGAACCTGTAGAAAACATCAACTTCAAATCGGCTAAATCTTTGAAGAAGGACGTTGACTGCGCCATCTCACTGACACCAAATAAACCAACAAAAGCGATGATACTGCCTGACGTACCACAACCCAGTGATGATGAGCTGTCAACGTTATTCAAAGGGCTGCACAAAAGTGGGACCAGGCCTGTCATTCTGTCCTTCATACCAGGCTATGCAGACGGATACACCCCTAGGCAGCTTAATCCGGAATACCCACAGCTACTGTCTGAACTTCGAGATGAGAATTCGTTCCAGTTAGACAAAGATAAATTGCTGCGAAAGCCTCAATTTCTGTAACTTTGGAACAGTCAAGACTTGTGGAAGAAAAGACGAGACAGCAATCTGATTGCAGAGAGTGGCATAGGTTTCGAACAGGATGAATAACAGCATCTAGGATGAAGGCAGTTTGTAAGACGAGTGTGGACAAGCCAGCAAAGAGCTTAATAAAAGCAGTCTGCTACCCAGAAACGGTCCGCTTCAACACAAGTGCAACACAGTGGTGCTGTGACCATGAACAGGAAGGGTTGATATCATGCGAGAGAGAAATGCAGGGAACCCATGACAGTTTCAAGATGGAGAGGTGTGTTTTTTTTATCAGCAACGCATATCCATTTATTGGAGTATCCCCAGACTCTGTAGTCGAATGCAACTGCTGCGGTAAGGGAACCGTTGAAATAAAATGCCCGTATTGTGTAAGGGACAAAGTGGTAGCTGACTGTCTGGAAAAGCTGACATGCCTTGAGAATGTAGATGGTAAGATACAGCTGCGCAAATCACACCAGTACTATTATCAAATCACACCAGTACTATTATCAAGTGCAGACCAAGATATTTGTGTGCAATGTTGACTATTGTGACTTTGTCATTTGGACTGAGGAAGGTCTACATCATGAACGGGTAGAGCCAGAATGTGATCTTTGGGAAGAGATTTGCAAGCGATCATGCACTTTTTTTTAAACGTGCTGTGTTGCCTGAACTAGTTGGAAAGTATTTTTCTTCACACAGCAACATTAGCTGTTGTAGACGTACAATCGTCAACCCTGGTGAATGATGATCAGGAACTGTTTTGTGTGTGTCAGACACCGCATGACGAAAACGCAAAGTACATTGGTTGCGACAATGGTAACTGTAAGCTGAAGTGGTGTCACTTTCAGTGTATGGGCATCAACCGTGCTCCAAAGGGGAAGTGGTATTGTACTGAATGTAGAATGTTGCCTCAGTTCAGCTCGACTAAGAAAAGAAAGACAAATTCACATGAAGTGAACTCTGACGAATGACGATGAGGAACTTTTTTGTGTCTGAGACATTGTATGATGAGATACAAAGTACATTGTATGATGAGACACAAAGTACATTGTATGATGAGACACAAAGTACATTGTATGATGAGACACAAAGTACATTGTATGATGAGACACAAAGTACATTGTATGATGAGACACAAAGTACATTGTATGATGAGACACAAAGTACATTGTATGATGAGACACAAAGTACATTGGTTGTAACAGTTGTGACTATCAGCTTAAGTGGTGTCAATTTCTACTTCGGTACTTCTGTTGTTGTGCTGCAGAAAATGAGAGACAATAAGAAGGAAGTAATATTATAATCAGTTACTCAACATATTTATTTCCAACATGACATCATCGTCATGTTTGCTAATGCTAAACAATTGATAAATCATTCAAGATAGGCATAACCACGTGACATAATGACAAATGTAAATACTCATAGATGTACATGCAATACACATCAAATTTCAACACTGCACTTCATCTCTGTATCTACCAATTATACATGATTTGTGTTTAAAATTATCTGTCTTGTATCACTAAATTATCATCTCACCAGAACAAATCTTAGAGTATTCATTGGTAGTAGTTGTGACATGCTGTTAAAGATATACCCTACTCGGGGTTGTCGTGTATGCAGTAATCTCGAAAGCAGACTGATCATGTGCTGTTTGGAAGTACCTTATATATGTTGTAATTCATACAAATCAACATGATTATTTCAAATTCGACTTAATCAAATGTTACAACAGATTCAAAACAATTTGTTAGTTTGTCAACATACTGTTACAATTTTATCAATAATAGGTGTGGTCTGTGAATCTGTAATTAAGTAATCAATAGGTACTATGTCCTGTAAGATAGTATATTTATTGCGAAGTAATCCAATTACTCTTTCGACGTGGATCCTGACATTCGCTATATTTCTGCTAGATTCCACATCTATTGCAGATAGCTGTTGCCTTCCCTTAGTGAAAGATGGAATTTTAACCTCGGCACACATTAACCCAACAGATTCCTGGATATTAAATCCCCTATCAGCAAGTACGTCCCCAGATAGCAATTTATTTTTAAAAACCACTATTGTTGGTGACATGTTTATCACTGGTTCTACCAATCCAGCTTTTGGATAAGAAAGATACACTTCCCTGTGGTGGTATGCCAATCAAATACTTAATTTTATTATGGTGCTTGCATTGTCACCAAGTTTGAGCTCGGGCAATAAGGTTGGACGGACGTTCAATGAATATTTCAAAACAGTCGATTATGATAGCAACCTTATGTCCAAAGTTTTGGCGGGACTGAAGAGGCATTGTTTGGCGGAGTTGTTCGCGTTCAGGCCAGTACACTAACTGCTTTAACCGTTCATGCATAACATGTATAGTAGAAATAAAAGTTCGTGAGACTGTGGATTTTGAAACCCCAAACCGGTATGCAAGATCTTGTACTGGTGTACTCAATCTTAATTTCATCAACACAAGGATTAATTTCTGAAATTTTGATAAACTTGACATCACACCCTCTGACAGATGTGGCTCTATAATACCAAATACAGCTATCAAAGTCATGAAACTTGGCAACCCGGTCATATATTGTACTTTCTTGTCGTTGCCCTCAAAAGATTATCTAGTAATTTTGGTGTGTAAAAACTGTTGTCTTAGTTCCATGTTCTCAGTTCTAAGCGTCTGCAGTTCAGAGTTGATGTTCATTTCTGATTTCTGATCACTATTACCAATATGTGATGTACATTCACTCTGCAAATTCCATTTCAGCTTAAACGAACATATGTCTTTACTGTCATCTTGTTGACTACCTTCCTCTAACTCTTCTGGTGGAGTAGAAACGTCAAGCAGTGTTTCAGCTGCAGCGTGTTGAACTTTCATTTATTTTCTTTTTGCTGATCTGTTGTACCTTCAAAGAAAACTATGAGCTGTTAGATATTAAATTAATATTATATGTTTTTGTCTGAAGGTTGTTTTAAAACTTTGCTACTTTACCTATATGAGTATCAACAAACACTTTTCAAAATGTCTCTTCTCCTAATATCACATGCATGAATGCACGTGTACTTTTTATGTTCTATTTTAATTTTGGCCTTACATAATTATTAGTTATTTTGACAAAAGGTGGCTCCCATGTTAGCGGCATGTGTTCGTCTTGATGGGAGTCTCCTTTACCTCTATGTATGTGATCTATATAAATTATTTCAACTTGTACAAATGGTAACAAAAATGTATATGTCTGTTATTTTCTCAATTGCAAAGTCAATAATTTTATGTAACAATCCTTGAAGGAATAATAATATTGACAATTAATACTGACACTAAAATAATGTCATATGAAACAACCTAAACACAAACTTACCTTTTAATATTTGTGTTACACCGTTCATAAGTTTTTGGTTGGCGCTCTTCTTCGGTCATCAGTACAGATGGAGCCCAATCTGGATGTGTATTGTTGTAGAGGTCAGCAGGTTTTCCTGATGGAACAGAATACTACACTATAAAGCTGTCATTTATGATGTAGGCCTTCGTTTTAACAAATAGCATATATTATTATACTAGCTTAATTGTGTGTAAGATACATGACAGGTCGGCCGGGGCTGACAGGGCGGCTTAACCCTTAACTTAACTGTCTTAATTAAGCCAGCTAAGATCGTAATCTTCGAATCTTATTTCTATTATGAGCGAGTAGGCTTACAGTACGTTCTGAAAGATATAAATTCATAGTAATAAATAATAACGGACACGCCTGTCAAGAAATGATCGGAGCAGACTTTCGTGTATTTCGACGAAGTTTTTCTCCTGTTGATGTTCCCTATCCAGGCCGCCCTGCGCCGTGTTGATGTTCCCTATCCAGGCCGCCCTGCGCCGTGTTGATGTTCCCTATCCAGGCCGCCCTGCGCCGTGTTGATGTTCCCTATCCAGGCCGCCCTGCGCCGTGTTGATGTTCCCTATCCAGGCCGCCCTGCGCCGTGTTGATGTTCCCTATCCAGGCCGCCCTGCGCTGTGTTGATGTTCCCTATCCAGGCCGCCCTGCGCTGTGTTGATGTTCCCTATCCAGGCCGCCCTGCGCTGTGTTGATGTTCCCTATCCAGGCCGCCCTGCGCCGTGTTGACAAATCATTCGTCTGTTCTCCCTGGTGGCTCATGACGGCAGGAATGGCAACAAAAATTATTTTTTCACCCCTGCATCATCGGACCTGTTCGTGCACCCATTCACTAAACAAGTCTATAATTATCCGGTCACGATGTCTTTTGTTCAATTTGTTTGCGCAAGGTGTGTTGGGATGCGTGATGTAGATCTACTTCGTTACTTACCGGCTCTGCTTACTGATGACATTAGACAGTCGAGGCTAAATATAAAACATATTAAAATAAGTTTATAAAGGATATGTCTGGAACAGTAAAATACTGATATATTCCCTCCTATCCCTCCCTCCTCTCTCATTCCCTCCCTCACTACATATTCCTTTTCCCTCCGTCCCTTCTCCCTTCACTCCTTTACCCAGCTTCAGACGTTGTATGTCCCCCCCCAGTTTCATGAGCCTGTCGTGGGTACAATGTTCTGTAATGACGGGCAAGACGTAGCCAGTTTGCAATGCAGAGTCGTTACATAAATGTTCTCGATCACTCCCACCCTTTCCAGCTTCGAGGAAGTCGGAACAGCCTTATTCCGTTTTCCATAAAAGTGGCCTTGTCGAAAGTGAAACTTGCCACGTAGCATTCACTTGAGGCAGACCACCGGGTCTAACCAATGAGCGGGAAAAATCTGTTCAAGCGTATCGCACAGATTTTCTTTAACATGCGCGGTACTCGACAACACTTGTCCAGTTTCCGTTGATCGACATTCACGCCAACAGTGCACGATGGCGTCTAATCCAACGTTCCTACAACGCTACAACGACCAATACGGCCACTACATCAAAATGATTGACCAGCTGAAGACATTCGGACTCGAGAACCAATTCTCTCTACCACAGGTCGTCGTCACGGGCATCCAGAGCAGTGGCAAGAGCTCCGTACTCGAGAGTATCTCTGGAGTGCCCCTTCCCCGTGGCACGGGTAAGTGATAATGATACATGTACAGCGTCTTAAGGCGTTTTCAAAAATAAATTTCATGTATATTCTGTTTCAAACGCATCGATCAAGTAGTAGAACGAAAACATGGTAGCCGAGGAAAAGTATATTTTTGACGAAGGCCTACAACTAATTCTTCTTCGTATGTCATGACTGGTGATTAAATAAAATGAGAAGGGAGATCAAAAGAGAGCGAGAAAGTATAGTGTGGTCATGGGTGTCCGGAAGGGGGCATGTCCCCCTGGATTTGTAAAATTTAGGTCTTATGGCAAGATGATTGTTTATTATTTGTGTTAAGTATATCACCTTGTGTATTTGTTAATTAATCATATACAATTATATCATTATTGTTCATTGAAAGTAGACATTTTGGTAAGTGTAAAGATTTCTGGTCGAAATCAGATAGCAAAATGTTTTGTCCATCCCCCCCTCTGGAAAAAGCCTGCGAACGCCCCCGAGTGTGGTGCTTTTATAGGGACAGTGACGCGGACCCCAATTGAACTGCGCCTGCGCTATAACCCTGAACCGGGCGCTGTGTGGAGCGGTCGACTGCAGTGTAAGAATGATTCAGGCCAGAGACATTCTGCGCGCCTACACGATCAGACGGAAGTCAGCGACGCCATACAAAGAGGTTTGTTTACCAAACACGAACTAGCCGCGATTATCCAAGCTCCGGGCTGTGGCGCCACTGTTTGTTGCATACATCGTCGCCTGGATACAAAGTACATTGTATGATGAGACACAAAGTACATTGGTTTTAACGTTTGTGACTATCAGCTTAAGTGGTGTCAGATTCTGTGTGCATACATAATTAGCTAATTACTATGTCATCCGGGCATTTGGCTAATTCATACAAATAAGAGTTAACTTTTATCAGCTTATACGATGCAATTCTGACAGAAGACAGCGTGTTGTAGTAGATGGGGAGGTTTCAAGCTGGATATCAGTTTTCAGTGGGGTACCACAACGATCAGTATTAGGATTTAGGACCTTTAGTATTCTTAATATATATATATATATGTATATATATATATATATAATTATATATATATATATATATATATATATATATATATATATATATATATATATATATATATATATATATATATATATATATATATATATATATATGTATGTATGTATGTATGTATATATATATATGTATATATATGTATATATATATATATATATATATATGTATATATATATATATATATATATATATATATATATATATATACATATATATATATACATATATATACATACATACATACATACATACATACATACATACATACATATATATGACTTGGACGATAATATAACAAGCAACGTACTGGAATTTGCAAATGACACAAAAGTGTTTAGAAAGGTTGACAATGATGGTGATACACAACATTTACAAAACGATCTAGACAAATCAGTTAGATGGTCTGAGAAATGGCAGATGTTCAATCTTGGAAATGTAAATACTTACATACAGGAAACGGGAACTTGGGTGTAAAAAATAAAAGGGATATACTGTTCTAGGTACTACTATAAGAGAAAATTAAGGACTTGGGAGTTACAATAAATGCTGATATGAAAGTTTCAGAGCAGTGTGGTATATTAATTGTGTGGTATATTAAGTAACATTAGTGTAGATTGGATATCAGGAAGTACTCGTTCTCATAGAGGACAAACAATGAATGGAACAAATTATCTACAGATTGTGTAACTGCTAGCAGGGTGAATATGTTTAAAAACAAGGTTGACGCATATCTCAGGAGGGCGGATTATGCATAGATTAAAAATGTTGGACTTTCGATAAGCCAGTGGTTTCCTTGTCCACTTGCCATCTGAACCTTTGCCTTGGATGGCAATCTTGTTAAATCTTGTTAAAATCAAATTAACTTTAAACTTTGATTATATTGACACAACTGTCCGAATAAAAAGTTAAATCAGGCAAAACAATGTTTAGTGTAGTATCTCGATAATGACGTTGATAATGGCGCTCCCTGCACAAAAATGGAGTGATGACAGTGGGTAACAACGAGACCATGCCTCTGCTGCAAGACTCTTCTCGGCGGATTCACGAAGCCGAGCGAGAGTCGGATAAGCGGGAAGTTATGTCCAGCTCAAACCCCCGAAAGAGGCACCACTCAGCATATCGCCACTGCCACAATTGATTTTACATTCAAAATGGACAGTGCGGATTGGCATGTTGGCTGGGCAACGCGATTGTTGTCTATGACTTATTACGTCATTGCAACAGTGTATTTGAGTTTATGTAACACAGTTTCAAACAAAGACGAATGCTATTTTGTTCCTGTGCACTTTTTCAACGCAAACATTATCCACAATTGTATGCAATTGAAATTTAGAGATTTATTTAGAACAGTTAGTAGTTTGCCAAATTAAATGACGATGCGTAGAATCTTCACATCAAATGTAAAAAAGCAGGGTTGTCATGTAGAAATGAAGTAAAAGTACTTTGTTGCAATACTTGAGTAGTTGGTTAAAGTAATTGGCATGTAACGAAGTAGAATTTTGAGTAAATAATTTTACTTGTAACGAAGTAGTTTTATCTAAAGTAACGCGACTGTTTACTTCGTTACTTTTATTTACTTCGCATAATATTTTCGTTACATTTTTACGTTGCACCATATAAACTATTAATCAGTAAGTTCCCAATACATATTATAAATACTAACATTTTCAATTTCAACAATGTATTGATAATCCCCTGACACAATTCTGATATTCGTGAGTGAATGCGCATCGTGGATCGAGAACACCAACGATTTTCGCTCATTGTCAGCAATGGCCTTACCGGCTTACGTCAGCATTAAATAGCATTTTATTTTCACGAATAAAATTCATATTGAGATCTTTTAATAAATTGATAATAATGATTATATACTCTACAGAACTAAACTCTAAAGAGTACAGAATTGATACTCTGTGATTTGGCAGCATCTTTTTCCAGCAATAGCTTATTCAAGCTGACCCATAATATCATGGTCATGGACAGGCCTTCACAGGGCATTTTTAATTGCAATTAGCAACAACATTCCTCTTTTGCACTGGTCTGTCTTCTGATCAATCCTAGCCCCAACTGGTACCAGGTAACCAACACAGCTAGTTGCTAAATCATGTTGTTTCAATGTTTGTGTGAGCTAAAGCTGATAAGACATGTCTGGGAAGACATGAGAAGGTGGGAATTCACAACCAGATGGCTTCATCAGCTAGGTATCAAATGTCTTTGTTAATTTTACTAAGGCCAGTGCTAGGTGGTATTACCTCTGACCAGTTTCCCTGAGAGGCTACTACTACTACTGGACTGACCCTCTACCTACTCAGATGCAATCACAACTGCATATGCACATCCTGTTGTACAATCTAGCTCCTCCCATACCCCAGGGGAACAAATCGATAAAAAGACAGAATATGCCTCATCATTAATTAAGTTCTGTAGTTAACTGAAATTATTTGATGCTGTGAGCTCTCATTAATGATAATGTAATTTTCCAAGCATCCAAGTGGGCACAATGTTCAAGGGTGGCAGACTGATTGACCAGCTAAGGCTGTCTAGGAACACTTTGTTATAGGCAGAGTGGTTGCAAAACAGTTACCAGATGCAAGCTGTGTAATTTATGTAATATTAATCATGATTTTGTTGTTATTTCTAAGTGTTGTACTTTTACTTCTACTTTTACTTCAAGCACTTTTTACAAAGTACTTTTACTCAAGTAGTTTTTTGGTGAATTACTTTTACTTTCACTCAAGTAGAAAATTAAAGTAATTCAGTCAACCCTGAATGTAAGTTGTGGCAGTGGTGAAATCGTGAGTGACTTATATTACATTCACTATGTGGCGCCACTGGTGGGGAGTTGGTCAAACACCTAGATATATATTATAGTCTATATTATATATCTGTGGTCAAACTCCCCAATGGTGGCACAGACAAAATACTGCTGTGCCAGATGTGTGTAGTTTGACTGATGACATGGGAATGGACTTCCCATGTTACAGATATACATGTAGTTATATTATATGTGGTTGCTTGGTTTTACTGTTGAAATAAATTTTGATGCTAAAATGAATGCCTATGGCAGTACAAGACACCACATTTTCTGTTTAGGGGTTTAGGCATCTTTGGACTCCATTTTTTTGTAGTGATGACATTCGGACCAAGGCTTTGTAAATTATTTAAAAAAATATATTATTTGTGAATATGACTCAGAATTAAAAACTGCTATATCTGTAAAAACGATATGCCAGTTGAAATGTAGATAATATCCATAGTGAAATGTAGATAATATCCATATGTAACATAATATTATACTGGGTATTCATTCAATAATATTACTACTATTGTTATCATAAAAATAATTGCTATTTGAGTATCTTATTTTCTGAAATAATACTAAGACAAATACCAATGTGTGTGTGTGTGTGTGTGTGTGTGTGTGTGTGTGTGTGTGTGTGTGTGTGTGTGTGTGTGTGTGTGTGTGTGTGTGTGTGTGTGTGTGTGTGTGTGTGTGTGTGTGTGTGTGTGTGTGTGTGTGTGTGTGTGTGTGTGTGTGTGTGTGTGTGTGTGTGTGTGTGTTTGTGTGTGTGTGTGTGTGTGTGTGTGTGTGTGTGTGTGTGTGTGTGTGTGTGTGTGTGTGTGTGTGTGTGTGTGGGGGGGGGGGACATTTAGTCGGTTTGTAGGAGGTGCTCGCCACTCGCCTATATTTGGTAGGTAAACAGTCACGTGACGGATCAGTCAATTCCCCCTACACAGTCGAAGTTACAAATCGGTCAGGCGAGGGTGTTTACACGAACGATTAATTGTCCGATTGTCGCACACAAGAAGCCTTTAATCAAAGTGCGCGTTCCATTGTGACGATTACGATTAGTTACCCAGAATCTGGGTAACTAATAAAATTGACTATCAGGCTAACTCATCAAAAAAGAATGCACTTTTTCAGCTTTGCGAAGCATTGGAACCAACTTTCAACATCGGTTATATTGACAAAAGTCACGCAATCAAATAAAGAGGAATTAATTTATTAGTTTTGTTTTAATTATAACAGCCAAGCCAAGTTGACCCCACGATGTAATCTCTGTGGTAGTCTGGCCATGGTATTTCGTGGGCGGCCCTAGAACCTGAAAAGGGTTAGCCCAGTTTCCCCACAAACGACACCAGGTGGCAGGACTTCTTGTTAAATTCCAACAGGACATATACACGCACCCACGAAGTGCACACACTGTCCCGCAGCCACTCCTAAAGGTGCAGTGGCCTTTCAAAAGGGATGTCTCTCGTGAGGGGTAAATTGTCACTAGATAACTTCATTTACTATATTGCAAGGTGGCCTCTGGTGACGAGTTGGCCTCTGTTGAGGAGGTGGCCTCTTGTTGTGGGGGCTTACAAGAGGCGGCCACTGTATGCCTAAACTATAGTAGATTGTAGGGGACACCGGGGCTAGTTGTTACAATGTTCAGTTAAAGTCACTTTCTATGTGAAAAGTATGATATATGGTTTATGTTTCTGTCAACTTATGCATTAATATGTGAAGTTTCCCAGGTGCGGTCTATTGCAACAACTAGCCCCGTAAGCGGGGCAAGTTGTTACATCACACGGGGCACCTTGTTACAGCAAATAACGTGTTGAATCACCTACACATCGATCAATTGTGAATGGAATATAAATTATTGCATGGATTATGAAATAGTGAATGGCAATGTCTAACTATAATCGAGCTAGCGTATGTTTGTTTGTATGTGGTTATGTTAACGTTTTCCTCCTAGACGGCTTGCACCTCGGGCGCCAAACTTTCAGGGATTAATCTACGACCCCACGAATGAAACGTAACGCCTTTATTTTCTCGAAATGCCCCGTACATCAAGGGTTCTTAGTGGTTTTTATAGTAAATCAAATGCTCGCTACATAAAACGTTAACTTCCAACCAGCAATTGCAGAAACCGCGCACGCGCTGCGAATAACTTCCGCACGTAAACCGTTTGAGAGCACGTAGCGCCATCTGGGCGGTTTATATTAATTATAGTAGAAAGATTGGCCCTCGTTCTGCGACCTCGGGCCAATACACAATAAAAATATAGTTGTATCTTTCTACAACCAACACAAGAATCCATGGGTCTACATTCACGCATATTCATAAGTCTGTGCCATAAAACTATTAACAAGATTTAACAAGATTTCCAAGGCAAAACACCAAGATGGCAAGTGGACAAGGAACCCGTTGGTTTATCGAGAGTCCAAAAATGTTCCATGTATGTGTAACTGGCCCTTCTGAGATATATGTCAATGTTGTTTGATGCTGTTGGCATTTACAGTACTGATTATAAACCAGTACACTAGGCTTCACAGGTGAAATAAAGCTTTCACGCGTCGTGCTTAGATAAATTGTGTTCTTTCAGTCATTTTAAGCACACAATTCGCTGACTGAGCCATTCGAACGAGCCGCCCGAGCGTTGTTATAGTTGTAACAACTTGCCCCAAAAATTATTTTTGCAGAAGAACGCACGTGGACGATAACAAATCCTGAATTTCAGTTTAACTAACTACTTGGCATAACCCTTTATACTTACTTACTTACTTACTTACTTACTTAATCCTCTTCCTGCGGAAGTGCACATAAGGCCGACACCAGAGCACGCCACTGCAGTCTATCTCTTGGTGTTTTCTCCAGCTTCCCCCAGGTCAGGTTATGTTCTTTCATTTCTCGCTCCACAGTTCTTCTCCAGGTTTCTTTCGGTCTTCCTCTCACCAGTTTTCCATTTGGTGTCCATCTGAGAGCAGTTCGGACTACTGCTGTCTGTGGCATTCTCAAGACGTGGCCAATCCACTGTCATCTGCGTTTTTTTTTTATCTCCAATGTGATGGGCTGGGTTGATGTTCTTCTGTGGAGTTCTGCATTGGAGATGGTGTTAGGCCTGAATATTTTGAGTATTTTGTGAAGGCATCTATTCTGAAAGACTTCAAGTCTGTGGTTGATGATATTTGTCATTTTCCAGGATTCTGACCCATAAAGGAGGATACTAAGAACCTTGCTCTTGAAAAGGAATATTTTCATTTTTTGTTTTAATTTCCCAGATTTCCAGATATTTCTGAGTGTAGCATATGCTTGGCCAGCTTTTGACAGTCTTGCGCGTATTTCTCTTTCATAACTTCCATCAGCAGTCATCTTGGATCCCAGGTATGTGAACTCCTCCACCGCTTCAATGTGTTCTCGCTGTGGTGCTACTCGTCCTCGTGTGCTTGGCATTTGCTATGCTGGTTTTGCGTCCAATCTTTTGTGCGGTAGTGGAACGCTCTTCTGTATTTCACTGCATGTCCGAGAGACCCTTTATACTATACAGTAGACACGTTTAAAGTTTCATTCACGAAATATAAAAAGTGGCTGCGTGAGATGATATTATGTGGACATGCAAAACTTTTTAGGTGGTCAAAAAGTAATTTTTTTCCACACCTAGTCAATTCCCGATTTTTGGACAGTGTGTCTGCCGGTGGACTTCCAACCAACTACTGTCAATGGTATATTTTGTGTGCTATGGTTTCATAAAACGACTCTGTAATAACTTGCCCCTGTATACAACCAGCCCCGGTCTCCCCTACATGCATACCTAGTTACCAAAAAGTAGGAGTAATTGTTTGTTTTAAAATGCATCGCTGTGTCTCAACAACTATGAATGGCCAAAACAAATGGCACCTGAAGGATACCCATATATATATATATATATATATATATATATATATATATATATATATATATATATATATATATATATACCATGGGTGTGATATATACATATATATATATATATATATATATATATATATATTATATATGTGTGTACAATGTATATATATATATATATATATATATATATATATATATATATATATATATATATATATATATATATATATATATGTACAATGTATATATATATATATGTATATATATATATATATATATATATATATGTATATATATATATATATATATATATATGTATATATATATATATATATATATGTATATATATATATATATATATATATATATATGTATATATATATATATATATGTATATATATATATATATGTATATATATATATATATATATATATATATATATATATATATATATATATATATATATATATATATATATATATATATATATATATATATATATATATATATACAAGAACGCATGTACAATGTTGTTGCACAAAATTAACTACAATAATAGCATAGATGGGCATGTGTTTTTTTTTTGCGTGTTGCTGAAATGGGTTTCTCCAGCTACGTCAGATGCTCAGCGAACAGCACGCGGAGACACAGCGGAGCTCGGGTGATTTAAATGTCGTTGAAATTACGTCATTGCGGCAACCTTTCAACCATATTTGTCCAGCGTGTCAGTTTAGACAATGGTAGTTAGACCAATGCTCTTACATAACGTGGCTAAGCCTGTTTTTGTGTTACGAACATCTGCGCGCGCTAGCTATTGATTTATCAGCGCGTCTGCGCAGTGACTGAGATCGGGATTGTCCTGTTTGAGTCCCGATTCAGGCAATTATCAATATCTATGAACTTATTGTTCATTAGTATGCAGAAATTAAAGCACGCACGCACGCACGCACGCACGCACGCACGCACGCACGCACGCACGCACGTTGGCAGTTATTAATTAATAATATATTAACAATAAGTAAATATTCGGAAGTGCAAGAGTGTTTGAACTTATATGCCAATAAAGCTATAACCTCAATCCACTGGAGACACTCAGGAGAGTTTAGTCCTGCACGCCCGCTAGCTCGGACCTTGTAGTGTGAATCTGTGTCATCGTCCCAGTAGCCCCCGTGTTAGTAGCCCCCGTCCCAGTACCCCCGTGTTAGTAGCCCCTGTTCCAGTAGCCCCCGAGGTGTGAAAATCAAATGTCAGTAGTTTAACACACACCCTCTAGAGTACTCATTATTTATTTTGACAATAAATCTTTTTGGAGTAGCTGTTCATCAAAAATATGATTATGGAATAAAATATAACAAAATAAGGTTCAGTCTTTATCTAAGGCTACAACATTCATCAAATAAGTGTTGTATATATTTCTTTTGAAAGGTAAAGGCAATAATAGGCCACATTCAACTTTCTAAACTCAATTTCACTTTCACACATTGAGTGAAAAGTTAATAAAATAATTGATCAGAGATAGGCGAAAGCTACTGCGAGTCAATCAGTATCCAATTTAATTATTACACATTTAGTAGAAAGCCAATTGTCCTCCATTTAACTGAATACCTGTGTACAAATAAAAAAGGAAACGGGGCTACTGAGACGTAGCGGGGAGCACTGAGCTGTTATAGCCATTGGATGGGTAATAACTGTATTTTCTTGTTTGGAAAAAACAGTGTGCTAAAATAAATTAAGAATTTATCCGTTTCAACATTTAAATTTTACGTTATGCTAAAAAGATTTGTTTATCGTTGTTCACCCATAACCGGTATATTCACACTAATTAACTGTAATCCAAATAATCACCTAATTGCCCTTAGGAGAAGCTAGGCATGTTGTAAACGAATTAAAAGAGTTGCTATAGCGAATCCTGGCAGCGTACCGTGACAGAGTGGTAGCGTACCGTGACAGAGTGTTAGCGTACCGTGACAGAGTGGTAGCGTACCGTGACAGAGTGTTAGCGTACCGTGACAGAATGGTAGCATACCCTGACAGAGTGGTAGCGTACCGTGACAGAGTGGTAGCGTACCGTCACAGAGTGGTAGCGTACCGTCACAGAGTATTAGCGTACCGTGACAGAATGGTAGCATACCCTGACAGAGTGGTAGCGTACCGTGACAGAGTGGTAGCGTACCGTCACAGAGTGGTAGCGTACCGTGACAGAGTGTTAGCGTACCGTGACAGAATGGTAGCATACCATGACAGAGTGGTAGCGTACCGTGACAGAGTGGTAGCGTACCGTCACAGAGTGGTAGCGTACCATGACAGAGTGGTAGCGTACCGTGACAGAATGGTAGCATACCCTGACAGAGTGTTAGCGTACCGTGACAGAGTGGTAGCGTACCGTCACAGAGTGGTAGCGTACCATGACAGAGTGGTAGCGTACCATGACAGAGTGGTAGCGTACCGTGACAGAGTGTTAGCGTATCAAGACACAGCAGTAGCGTACCCTGACAGAGTGGCAATGGCCAACAAAAACAATTTTAGTAAGACTGTTTCTTGAAATAAGTGGCAACAACATTTTACTTCTAAAACAGGGTTTTTTTCTCGAAATTTGTTCCAACCTGTTTACGGCCGTGGTTCAGTTGGTTACCCTTTATTATGTGGTTATAATAGTAATATTGCTAATATCGCTCCCACGCTGAAATACTAAGGTTCACGTTGACACTGCAAGGCTCAGAATAGCCGAATGTTGCTACTTGCCAACGTCTGTCACGTTTCTACAACTGGCAGAATTGACAACAACACTTCAAGTTGAGACGCCACGTCTTTGACGACGTAGGCAATCAGCCACATCAACGCGCAGTCCCTCCCCTCCGTGCCAGCGCGTCTCTGACGTGGCGGGGTCGATGTAGTCGGACGCAGCTGCAGCGCATCCTATTCGTTCCCCGCCTCTCCTGTCACACGCCCGGGTGTATAAAACCAGCGCTCTGCCTGCCAATGCATCACACTAACGCCGAATTAGCAGCAGAACATAGCATAAGGTAAGTATAAAGAGTGTCATTTATGACATTGTTTTTGATAACTTGTGGTTAAGCAACTTTACGAAAGGAAGCGTGTTTATTTCCTGAAGTGTCTGGATTAGATTTAAGAAAGCTATAGAGAGGAAACGATTATTTTTTACGATAGAGAGGACGAAAAGTATAATGTTTAAATAAGCTTAATCACAGCATAATTACAATAGAGTGCACTACGCTTAACATAATCAGATGTTTAGTATAATGAAATATTCTGGTTGGGATGGAATCACCCCTATTCGATCTAGCATCAAAACAGGACTGACAGAAACATCCTTGCATGCCTAAATCTAACCATACCCGACTTGGCGTTGGATCCAAACTCAAACGATTGCTTTCAACGCGGATCCTTTCACAAACCGTTTCGGGTAGGATCATTAAAGTGTTGCTCGATCTGATCATATTTCATTGAGGATAAATTAACATGAAAAACGTAATTCGCAACATGTTAAAAAGCAAGTCGTGCGGTTTTAAAAGGAAGCAACAGAGAGTTAAACAGTACGTCAGAACTCGTATATTAGAAATAGTTCGATGTTTAAGGCATTGCCTTGGGTATTTAACTTGTGTCAGCATAGCTACTTTTAATTAAGTGGTCTATATTTCATCCCACAGTAATACCCGCGTTCTTAAAGTCGAAAAAAGTTAGCTCCACGCAGTTCATTATCGTGAAGCGTGAAATATATATTGCCGCGTCGTTCGGCTGTCTATGTAGAATGCCGTTGCACTGTCTCGTGGAATCTCGAAGATCGAGAGATATGGAGACAAGTCGTTGAAGGTGGCGGATAATTAGTAATGTGGCCCACACTGCAACATATTAAAGGGAATACAACAACAATAGAATAAAGAACACTTCCCAGCATTCGTCCGTGGTTAATTGAACGGAGACTTCAAAGTTGTTCTCGCATGCATAAGTTTACTGATAACGACAGTTACATGTTACATGTTACATTTCGGTAGGGCCTACCAGCATTAATGTACCGGGGTCGCTTCCAAAATCTTCGTTATATTAGCATGATTTGTCAATAGGCGGAGCAGTTTGAAAATATATAATATTGACCAATCATTCGCATTCGAATTTGCCTACTTATGTTAGTACTTGACCGATCATACATAACCGTCGGTGGCATTAAATGCACACACCTGTTTTCTTTAACAGATGTCGACGCAACTATTCGTAGCGACCTTGGCGGCGATTGTCAGTTTGACCCACTGCGGCAACTTCACGGTGACGGATGAGGCGTGGTTCGAGGTCGAGATCAAGGACATGGACGGTCCAGGCCAGGACTACAGGTCAGTTCTTAGTCACTGCCCACGGCTGGCAACTCACAGACAACTTCACTGACGATTTAGGTCATAAGTCAGGGAATCATAACGGGAAGGGTGTGTCTTAATAGAAAACGTACTCAGTAAATGTATCTAAAATAAATGAGGTCTTAAAGTTATAGTTATGCTGGAGTGCGTTGTGTGTGTGCGTGTGTGCATATATATATATACACAAACACACAAACACACACAAACACACACACACACACACACACACACACACACACACACACACACACACACACACACACACACACACACACACACACACACACACACACACACACACACACACACACACACACACACACACATATAAGATACGCCACTGCCATGATACTTTTAGGGGGTCATACCTCAGTTAGACTTCCTGGTGTGTTACACACGAATGTAGGGCATAGAAAGTTTGGATATAGGATGTTTTTAAAAATGTATACGTTCTGGCATAAGTACTTTCGTGCAAGGACATTACCAGGTTTGCTGGTGGAAGCTGTTGAGAGTGAAATGGTGGATTTTTAGATGATTTTAATAGGCGGAAGGATATTTGTGATTTGTTTGGCCACTAGACACGAGTGCGTCGTAATTCATGCAAATATTGGTAAACATTGAGGGGTATCGCAAATACAGGCATATTACAAGAGTTAGAAATGTCTAATGTTGACAAAACTCGACCAGCATATCAGTGTGATGATTACAGCGGCTGGTTAAAACTTTTAGAATGTTTGATGGTCACGTTTTCTTATAATTATGCAAAACGTTAACATGGCCACCAATGGGAAATGTAACTGTATCCTGAACCCTTTAATGAGGCGAGTCTGTACATTTGTGAAACATACCACATCACTTATTACTAGACAATGCCAACGTCTATATAAAACTATGTTGAAATCACATCATGCGTCAGTGCATCGGGTTTCCGATACTTAGGTAGGCCCTAAACATAACCGTCATGTCTTATTAAATGTCAAATGTAACATTTGTTAATTAGGAAGAGTGTCACCATAGTTCTTTAAAACATCTCCTTGCTTCAAGTTCATCTGCTCTGCAACAAGCATAGTTGTAGTATAGCATCTTTTGTAAATGTCGTGCATAAAACCGTCGGCTATGTTCATTCTAATGGCAGACATGAACACGATTTACAATTTTTACTTCTGCAGTTCTAGCTTTCATTTTGAATTTTCAGAGGACGTTTCGTGATCGCCTTGTTTGGCGAGGTGGCTCCGATGACCGTCATGAACTTTGTCGCCATCACAAAAGGATACAAGAGTACCAGGGTGAGTTACACGTCTAACCGAACACACAGAAACAATGGCAACATTATGATGGGCAATGCTACGTAACCCCGTAGAACCTTGGTCTAGGATGTCACGTAGCAGAAGGCGTACTTGGGAGATATCATTGGGGTACCTTTCGGAGTAGGCATCTGGCATGTAGCATAAAGCCGTGCGGAGTAGGCATCAGGATGTGGCATGGTATTATTTGGATGTGGCATAAAGCCGACGAGAGGTGAACATATATATTGCTGTGAGTCTTCGTGGTTTCCCACTAATGCACGATTTATGAAAAGACTAAACTTAATCTATGCGTATCAATAATCTTATTTACATAACTTTGTTTATATCATTCTAATAATGTAGCATCACTGGCATGACGTCCCGGGACCCGTCACTAAACCTTCACTCGTAGTCATCAAAAAATATCTTATAACTGGTGCTGTCTTAAATACATATGTACCTATCCCGAACCTAATCAGATTTGTTTAGACATAACGTCCACTGCTACTCTTTATCTAAACATTCTGCATCCGCAGTCTAAAAACGACGAAACCAGTATTTGTATGATATATGGCTCTATCATACCTATTCTAATCGCGATAACCGCTTCGTTGTTTTCGGACGAAGAATTGTTTGACGGTGCGGTGTTTTCTGTCGTAGTCGAAGCTCCACTACAAGAACACGAGAGTACACCGGATCGTGCGTGACTTCCTCGTTCAGATGGGAGACATCGTCGTTGGAGATGGAACCGGAAGTACGTAATTGGTGGAGCATTAAATACATGTTGATAGAATAATAAACAAAACATATTTTGCAACTGAGGACTTATTATGAGTCAGCAAAAGTCAGTTTAACAAGAAGTCTTCTGCGTACACTAGGCAAATTGTGATTTGCTGTGTAATGCAAACTAAAAATGTCATTCAAGCTGAAATAACCATATATGTTATATCACTGGGACATTGTATCCTAAATGTTTGATACCTTGATTAGAACCTACATTCAAGACTATTACCGTTATTGGGGTGAGCAATGGTTAACGCTATCCACCAGACCAGCATATCCTCCATAACAACTATGCATATGTGTCCCCCTCTACCACAAACACTCCTGCACGACAATAAGCACATACGCTGACACTTTGGGCAAATGTTAAAACGTTATTATTAGAGATAAATCCTTATTCAGAAACAGCTCACACTTCTACCGTCGGATCGGGCGGGAGCATTGCGGCAAATTGCTGGAGGTGTAAATCATACGCATTCCTCGCACTTTCAGTTTGGTTAGTAACGGAGATATGTGCAATTCTAACAAAATGCAAGTAGGCTTAGGTGGAATATCCGCCACCGTACACAATAGTTTACATGCTTGTCGCTGGTGATGTCGCAGGCAAGAGCATCTATGGTGAACGTTTCAACGACGAGGAGTTTATCCTGAGTCATCGCCACCCCGGCTGGGTTTCGATGGCGAACCACGGCAAGGACAGCAACGGTTCCCAGTTCTTCATCCTGCTCAGCAAAGCGCGCTGGCTCGACGGCAAACACGTCGTCTTCGGAAAGGTCATCCGCGGATTCGTAAGTACATAAGCTCCTTACATGTCTGCCCCCTGTGTCTCTCTCTCTTTCAACAGATCTGTTCCCAGCCCCTCCCCCTCTCTCTCCCCTTCTCTCTCTCCCCTTCTCTCTCTCTCTCTCTCTCTCTCTCTCTCTCTCTCTCTCTCTCTCACCCATTCTTTCCATTGCACTATCTTGCTACGTTTGTCTCTCGGTTTTTCTGTCGGTCGGTCTTTCTCTGTATCTTTATTTATGTATGTATATGTGCGTGCGTGTGCACGAATGTATGTTTCATTTTATGAATAAATGCACACACGCACGCACAGAATAGAAACATAATGAAATAATTCATATGAAAAGGTACTTGTGCCACATCATTATATAAAAGTTGTGTTTCAGGACGTCATCGAAACAATCAACGAAGTTCCCGTTGTCGAGAACACTGCAACGCCAGCCAAGCGGATCAAAATCATTGACTGCGGCATGAACGACCTTGAACGCAGTTATGACCTTACTGAGGAGCAAATGGCCAGCACCGAAGATCTGTAAACTAAGCACTTATATTATCGTGTATTATGTGATTTTTAATAAACCCGTTATGGACACTAGAGAGGAAAATGGATGACGGTTTTGTATAGACCACTTACGTCTGACTTGGGACACATATCTGAGAAAGGAAACGCCACTACATTGCGACGTTATTACGCGCAATTTTGTTAACCGTTTTGCAGTTTTAATCATGGGACTACTGCAGCAATAACATGTCGACGAACGTATGTTCGTCTGCTAATAAGTGACACATTCATGTAGCAATCCAGCTGTATGTTTTTGCCTTCATTAAAAGATTGAACCATCTGTCTGCTTCATATTGTTAACACTTCGATTTTGTTAAGTAGGCTATCATAAACCCAAGCCTGCACGCGCATACGCGCGCACACCTATACCTAGAGAACATTGTGTTCGAGATGAGGATATGATTCCTTCAGGATACCATTCATGATACTTAACTATCTGAGACAAGACAACACACAAAGAATGCGATATAGACTATCCCATACGTTGCCCGTGTATACGTGTGTGGGTGTGTGTGTGTGTGTGTGTGTGTGTGTGTGTGTGTGTGTGTGTGTGTGTGTGTGTGTGTGTGTGTGTGTGTGTGTGTGTGTGTGTGTGTGTGTGTGTGTGTGTAGTAGCCATGGGAAGTCAAGTAATCATGTCCTTCACGCCAACACAGAAACAGGCATTAGATATGTTTTGTGTCTTCCACTCTCTTATGCCCTCTCTCGCTATATCTCCCTCCCTCCCCCCTCCCTCCCCTCGCTCCCTCGCTCCCTCCCTCCCTCACGCATTCACTCACTCACAATAAGTGTTCAGTCAAGATTAATGGTAAGACTTATCTTGTGGACCATATCAATTACATAACACGTGATTGTGATGTGATCAACACATCCAACACAACTTTTAATCAAGACACCAGAATCACATGTAGAGGATTTAACAACTGTTTAATTTAAATATGCAACAAAGCAATTTGTCTCATTAATGACCATAATGGATAGCAACCAGAAGCACAATAGCTGCCAAAGCAGAATTGTTCAAATAGCTGCATATAAACAAAAACACTGCTTCATTTGAAACCCACTAAATACAGTTCGATAACAATGCATGATTATTGTGCCTTACTTATGTAATAACATAACAACAATACTGATCACTTGCGAGACAATGATTTATCATTATTTAACCTAAACTCCATTACCAAATCAGAGCCTTCCGCAACGCACCAATCATAAATGGTAGAAACTTGCCAAGTTGTCACACTGCATCTTAACTCTTAAACTCCAAATCAACAGTCAGTCACAACCAGGTAATCCTAACAACATAAAGTGCCTATGACACATAATACAATCTACAACTTTACACATACAGATGATATATTCGTCACTAAATGTGATAATACACAGCGATCTTGCACCTGGTTCTTCTAATTCAGTCCCAACATTTTGTGATGTCATCGGGAGTATATCCAACAAGGGGTGCGCTTTGAAGCTTTTGATGAAGATTATGTAACTTGGAACAATGATAGAAACACGCATAGCATTGCAAACAATTGTACCTAACTAATTCCTGACCCCCACTGACATAATTTCCTGTTTCTCTCTCACTCAAAAGAAAACGCTCATTTCCTGGGAGTAATTAGATTTTTTTCTATAATATACTATTGATATAAAAAATTTATAAATTGTCAGTTGTAAACAAGTACTTCTCACATCTTAAATAGTCAGTCATAAATATGAATTTCTAAACTACAGTTGATAAAAATATGTGGTCGCCGTAAACTTGTTATCAGAGCCCTAGTTCTACTGATTGAGAGGCTGACGCTCTAACCATTGTGCTACTGATTGAGAGGCTGATGCTCTAACCATTGTGCTACCGAACCATGACTCATCTGTTTGTGATTAAAAAATTATATAAAGCTAATGAATGACAACACATTATTTTAATACATTTTGCATGAATATATCAGCTGTACAAATATCCCAGATATATTATACATAACATGCAAATAAATAACATACGGTATATTTTGATAAACAGATCTTCCTTCTGTGCGTACATATATGGTATTGTTCAAAGTAACATCAACTGTTCAATTGTTTATCTTACAAATGTTGGCACATACTGTTAGCAAACATAGAGCACACCAAATGTGCAATACCCTGTGTCATTCATATTTACACACAATTGTTTATTACATTTTAAAACAATTAGGTGCTGTTGACAAAAGGTTAATTAGTGGCATCTTTATTAGAGTATTAATACATAAAAAATACTCAAGTTATATACAATTTTCACGACTCGAGTAACAAAATATTGAATGCTTAATTTTATAATCTGACATTCTGACATTGTAAAGGGTTACATTTTGAAAATATGTCAATCACAAACCTGTTTACAACTGTTAAAACATCTGTGCGGTTTACATTATTAAAAACAAATTCAAAATCTGTGTGCGGTTTACATTATAAATTTTTTTTATCTGTGGGTGTACAGAACCCATGAAATCTTTAAAAAAATTAAACAACCAACAATAGTATATTATTGCACCATAACATCAAAACACTGCATGAAAAGCCAGAAACAGGAAGATAGACCTGCCCCAAGTCATTAGAGAATCTAAACAAACTGTATAACAATGCCGCATATACTGCTATAATACTGATTTCTAAAACATCAGATCTCAAAAATGTTCTGCTCTTTCTTCGATAAAATACCAAAAATAAGCCAAAAATACCAAAATAAACTTTTTCAAATATAAGAAAATTGCACAAATTTGAAAAAGCAATCAATGTTCCTAACTTTGTATTGTCAGCTGAAATTAAGCTGGGGTCAGGTATGTTGCTTTATTCCTAATGTTTTACCTATAAAAAACAGAAATGGTCATGAAAAAAGTTATATTTTACAACAACAATGTTTTAGCCCAGTAAAATCCTAAGTTCTTCCTCCAGAAAACTATTATACCAATAACATTTCTTACATGGGGCAGAACCTCAACATAATTGTCACTTCATTCATACTGTAACAGTGTTAAAAACAGATCTATTCCAATTTGTAAAAACATCTAAAACACTGAATATTCCAATTACAGTGCCACATGCTTATGTGGAAAATTGATTCCCATACAAATGAACGGATTAGATAACGGAATGTTTCACTGTTTGATCCCATTGGGGAAATTAAATGGTGGAATCAGAAGAAAGGGAGAGTTCCCAAAGCAGAGAGAATTATTACAATTATACTGTTTGAGTGTCAACTGTGCCATCATATGTTGTATCCACCAGGTGGCACCATGGTGTAGAATATACAAAATTGTCCCCCAGGTGTCACCAGATACAGAATTGTTCAATTTTTGGCTGGTTCCTGACCCACCATGGGGTGCCACTGTTGTGTGGTCTACAATTAACACTAAGGAAATACCACACTCAGCTTTCAGTATCAAAACTAAGCACAAGGAATTCCATGTGCCACGCCATGCATGCTTCATATGTAAACACAACATTTAAACTTAGTCTACATTGGAGCCATATTGATTACCAATTTGAGACATTATCACATGTTGACACAAAAGAGACTGAATAACTCTGATTCTCAGGAACTCCCAAAATAGATAACCAATCGATGCAACTGATGCAGCAAACAGATCACCATCAAGATTACAAGCGCCGTCAGCATCAATTACAGTTTCACCACAGATGCTCTAGCACTGGACCCCTCAATCATCATGAACGCAAACCATAATACAACTGCATAGTTTGCAGCAATAATATTAATGATACCGGCCTCAAACAAACAGAATATGCATTTAGCAAACAGCATTTAAGAAATAGTACATATTTACAAAAACTCATTCAGATAAGAAATCCATTTTCACAGCAGATAAATAACATCAGTTATATCAGTTGTACAGAAAACAAATAAGTGTAGACTGTGGCACAACTAAGAGAATTGCCTCCTGCCTTAGAGTGCTTGCTTTACTTGAATACACCAAGAACATCACAGACTCCACGTCTGAGCAAAGTAAGAAAATCTTAAATGTCTGTTACTACAATTATCTGTGTCTGAGCAGATAGGCCAATGGCTTCCTTGTCAACATGCCATCTGGAACTTGTTGTTTGGGATGGCAATCTTGTTAAATCTAGAACCTCTGAAAGTACTAAATGTACAGTTCTTGAAGTCTTGACAAACCATCAAATAAAATGCCATGATCGCTTTCTTTCATCTATGCAATTCCATGACATGTCACTTTTGCCACACTGTTGTTGACACTGAATGACACTGAAGGCGTTCCCACTTTCCACATATCTACTGCAATGGTTCATTTGACCATTGCCCTTAAAACAGACATCTTCCTTGGAATAAACATACCAGTGAAACTACTGAATAAAAATCACTATTCCGTGTGAATGGTATCATACCACCTGCATCTCCAATACATCTCATCATGCAGAAATACCTCATTTATTATTTACTCACATTATAAAAGAAAGAAATTTGTTTATTATATCTGTATGTAAACCTGGCTACATACACAGGATGCTAATAAACTGCGTGACTTGACATGTCTGCATGGTGAGACATCAAACCAGCTTCTCACAAAGCTGTTGTATCAATATACCTTTTGTTCAAGTTTGCTTATTTCCATCGGGTGAAATGAGATGTACGGAATGCCACACAGGTCATAGTCATCGCACGGCCAAAACCGCAGCTTTGGATTCGCCTCCGGAACTTCTTCCTTCGCGTCGAAATACGCAAACAAGATGCAGCACTGCGATGATGCAAGGAAGATGAGGATGTGCCAGAAGCAGTGCATGTAGGGAAAGTGGATCGCCTCCCAGAAGTGGCAGAACATACGATCGCTCAACCATGATGCAAGTGCAATGACCCACATGAAGCCACAACGAACACCCATGTTGTAGACTCGAGGACTCGCACATCTACAAAGGAGCATGGCAAGTTTATGTCACTGCTCGCAAAAGATCGGGATTCTCTTTTGCAAGTCATCAACCCATGAACTATTTTATCATTAACATCACATTTCTATATTGTTTTGTTTTACTACACTGTATCATAAAAAGTAATCTTTAATCTAAGGCCATCATAGGATAGTTTTATATGCCATATTTCATGCAATGTGTTTTTACAGATTTGAACATCAATGAACCAGATTCGCGATGGGCTAAATCAGTTGAGGAGGATGTTTTAAATACCTTTTCAGTTCAAGCACGAGAAGTGTTGTAGCAGGTATTCCAAGCACAAAGAGCACGATGCTGTTGATTGCCGGGGAGACGAGTGCGAGGCAGGACGTGAGCAGTGAGAGACACAACATGGACGCCTGGAACCGTAGTCTGAAATACAAGGTTCCATGCTCAACATCACCACCACAGCTTACAGCAATCATACACATACAACTTGGCAACTCTCATGCTGTCTTTCATACCCCCCAACAGTAGCACCACCAGCATATCACCACTGCCACAAAAGCCTGCAACTTGAATTTACTTGATTAAACATTCAAAACTGGACCAATGGTTGGCTGGGTAATGCCAGTGTTGCTTATAATTTGTTATCATTACAACTGTGTAGTGGATGGTATACGTAACTTGGAACAATCGACAATCGTAGAAAACATGTACAGGGTATAGCGTTTCTAACAATTGTACAGAACTTGGAACAATTGTTCGATTCAGGATAATTTTACAATTCAGGGTGAGGCGTCATACAAAAAAATCCTAGTTTCCCATCAGCATCATATTTGAAAATAGATGCAGCAAAACAAAAAGAAGCAAGTTCCAAATCTTGCTAAAAGGCACTTTTTGATGTACATTTCTGCGGAGGGGTGCAAGAAATACATTTGGCACACTTCTGAAGTTGATGATGATTGAGAATGGCCCCTTTGATAGTCGCTAACACCTCCATCAGCATCCCTCATTTACTTTTTGAAAAAGGTCTGATGAGAAACCGGCAATTTTTTATTTGGCCTAATAGTTGGGTGGTTTTTCAAAAAATTAAATGTTCCTGGGGTCGTAGACCAACCCCTGAAAAGTTGGTGACCCAAGGCCTTGACGTTTATAGAAATTTAGGGGGCACCAAGGCCAGTAGGCAGGGCACCAAGTCCGCTAAAAGGTGTAAAAAGGATTATGAAAGTAACTCTTTCATATCTGATTTTTTGTGGGGTGAAATATAATTAGTTCCACAAATGTATCCCAAATAACAAAATTAATTGGATGAATGGACATAGAATGAACATGCAGCAGTGAGGACAGTTGTACAACAGCTAAGACACCACAAGGGGGGGTGCTTCAGTAGGGTTGTCATATGGTATCAGTGAATGCTTACCTGCTCCTATGTAATATCGGAGGCATGTATCTCTTTGGGTACCAGAGCCCGAGAGCAGCCATAAACACCCAGATGATGGCTATCTCGTCCAGCAACTGACCCACAAGACTGAGGGTGCTGTGGAAATAGGCAGATCCGAGACCAACAACCACCAGAAGTGTCCACACAATGTTGACCCCTCGGGTGACCCGACGGGAATATGGACGGAAGAGGTAGACGAGAACAGGTGGTATGATGATAAACAGTACATTGCTGAGCTGTAACAGAAAAGAACATCTCATTAGTTTCCAAACTGTTGGATCAATACAGAAATGGGAAAGAAGACGTTTTTCGCAATCTTACACAATCACAAAAAGGATTACAAAATACAGATTCACATCATTGACTTTACTTACTTAGTTCTCTTCATGCAAGGAAGGCCATAGGGCCGAAACTACTCTTTTCCAACGCACTCTGTTGTTTGCTGCTTTCTTCATTTCTTTCCATATGGTTCCATGTTTCTTTACTTCCTCGTCTATTGATCTCCTCCAAGTAGTTTTGAGTCTGCCTGTTTTTCTTTTTCCTTGTGGATTCTAGTCTAAGGCCTGTCTTGTGACATTGTTGGTTTGTTTTCGGAGGGTGTGTCCTATCTGTGTCCATTTTCTTCTTGCAATCTCTCTTCTGATGTTGTGTTGGTCTGTCCTCCTCCTCCAGATTTCTTCCTTTGTGGTTTTATCTTGCCATTTGGTTTTCTGGATGTATCCCAGACATTTATTATTAAATGTTTGTAACATTCGGGTTGTTGTCTTGGTTACTCTCCATGTCTCAGAGCCATACAGCAGCACACTTTTCACGTTGGTGTTGAAAATTCTGATATTGTTTCGTGCTGAGAAAGATGGTGTGTTCCACACTGTCTTTAAAATGCTGAATGCATTCTTGGCCTTAGCCATTTTCATATAGCTGAGAAGTTTACAGTTGTAATGTTGGAGGTTATTTATATATTTATTTGTTTAGCCTATTACCTCATGTGAACATATAAGTTAGTAACAAGAGCATTTACAATATTATAAAATAAAATAGTGCTGATATTTGCAATTTTAAGAACATAATTAATTTAGGTAAGCATCATAATGTGCACAGTGTATTAGAATCACAGTAAGCAGACAAAATGTGAACCTCATTCAATGCAAATGAATTTATGCAGGCATGACGTGTGCGCTGACTTGAAGCACACAAGATCATTACTATGGAAACATCATCAATGTTTCCAAGAAATCAGGGGAATTTCCAAAAGGACTGTTTTTAAAAGATGGAGTGGCGGAATACAAAGTTTTTGCCATGTGATTATTTGTGGTCTCGACGTTCAGTACAATATTTCCTAGCATGTTATGTGGAAATAATTTTTTTTTAAATCAACTGACACCTTAGCTGTCCCCGCCTGTTTTCATTCTGAACCATTCTGTCAGTGGACCACTGATGATGACAACATTCTGTCAGTGGACCACTGATGATGACAACATTCTGTCAGTGGACCACTGATGATGACAACATTCTGTCAGTGGACCACTGATGATGACAACATTCTGTCAGTGGACCACTGATGATGACAACATTCTCATAACTTCAATCAGTGATGTAATCTTTGGATCACCCAAATCACCCTATAAAACATTATTTTAAATAAAACTGTTTGTTGTCATATTTTACTATAAAATGGTTTTAATATTCTGAAATTGTGACAATGACTGACTATGCCTGTGGATTAGTACTAGTAGATCATTAAAGACATTGTCTGTGACGTTGACATTTTTTGTCACTTGTAGACAACAAAGAAAGTTACTAACATTATTTATTACCTTTTAGTTAATGCGTCAAAAACCAGTGAACATAATATTTCAGCCGTTATGATATCGTGCAGGCCAGGCAACTCTGCCACTTCTCGAAATAGTTACCGTATTCCAGAATTCCGCCACAAAGGACGTGATCTTGTAGTTCGATTCACACCAGTCGACCTCCGAGCTTCCCCACGCAAGACCGTCTAGCGAAAGTTGACCCATGATAACTTAAATGTGCTTAATTGCCGTCGGCGAAGCAGAAATCTTTGAAGTAGCTACATTTACGACAGAGTGTGCAACATATGTGAGCGACGCTCTCATCTGGCCTACGAACACGAAGCACAACTTAGAAATTACTGCTCTTTATTGCATAACCTGCCTGTAACTAGCCGTGTTCGACGACGGGTCGCGATCGTGTACGTCAGCTGGCTTCCGCAAAATGATGCAGTGCATCACATACCGTGTTCTTTCAAATATACGCCCACAAGCATTATCTTTTCTGATTCCAGATAGCGCAGAGCGAACCGAGGTTATTCGTATCATCGTCACTTTTGGATTCACACATAATTATCGACAAACAGCCCGCGTGACAGCCCCCGTGTCTCCCTGCCAGAATGATCATGATATGCCGTGGGTATGGTTGGCGCGCCAAACTGGCAACGAACTGATCATTGATATTTGAGCCAACAAATGAGTAACCGAGTGTGCGTTCATATAGGCCTAGTCGCTTTCAATAAAACTTGCTGCGTCCTTTTGAAATAGTCCAATCATGTTTATGCGTAATTTTATCGGATCCCAGAGAAGACCGATTGGTATTACGTATTGGGTCTTACGAGAGATCAATATGGCCATATTTCGTATCGTATTTAAATAAACCACCACAACATACGCAATGAAAGATTTGTCAATGTATAATAAAGTATACAATGCACTGTCCTCTGTAGAAATGTGAATGACTAGAAGTGCTGCTACCTGATTTCCTGTTAAGCAACATATATAACACGTCTTTCTTAAGTGTTTGGATCTCGCCGTGTGGCAGATTAGCTGAATCTCTTGCCTTAATTTACGTCGCAAGAATCCACCGTTGCTACAGTCAACATACCCAGATGGGAAGGTGTTTAATGCATTGTATGAGACCGGCTTTGATTTTGGTGGATTTTTCCTGTGTGGCATATTTTACTTCCCCTGGTAAATGTTTAGTAATTTCTATGGCACCATATCTATACAATATGGTATTATATGGTGCTGTACAGTAAAAGACATGGTACAATAAAATGTAAAAACAGTAAAAACAAAGCCATAAAAAGTAAAGCTATTTAAATGACTAAAATTAATAACTTAGTTATATGCTATGCTAAAATAGTGAGTCTTCAATTTAATCTTAAAAGCACTGGCATCGTTGCTACTGCGCACGTTTTCGGGTAGGGAATTCCATAGTTTAGGTGCAGCCACTTTAAAAGCGCGATCCCCAGAGCTTTCCGCATTGTCCGTGGTATACTGAGTGTCAGAACTTCATGAGATCTCAGTCCATAATGGACGTTTCTAGTAGTCAACATTTCCGACAGATACTGTGGACCATGACTATTTAGTGCATTAAAAGTCAGCAAGCATGTCTTGTATTTAACGCGAAACTCAACTGGCAACCAACGAAGTCGTTTGAGTGTAGGAGTTATGCGGTCATATTTACCAACTCTACACAACACTCTGGCTGCGGTGTTTTGCACCATCTATAATTTCTTTATGAGGTATTTTGGCAAACCAATCAGCACCGTATTGCAGTAGTCAACATGGCTATATGGACCAAAGCACGAATGAGTTTTTCTGCACTTTGATGATCAAGATACTTTCTGATCTTTCCGATATTATACAGTTGTGCATAAGCTGCCCGACATTTGGATTTGATATGTTGTTCCATGGATATGTGCTTATCAAAATAAGCACCACAATTTCGCACACAATTTGATGCATGTACTACATTGCCCCTGGTGTTAATAGACATGTAGGTGCATTTTGCGAGTTGTTGTGGAGTACCGATTAGGATGTACTCATTCTTGATATATATATATATATATATATATATATATATATAATATAAAATAGATCATAACATAAAAACACAATGTTATTATTGATGGTGATTTTAACATTCCTAACATCAACTGGGAGAATCATCAGATTACACCCAATACAGTACAAATGCTACCAACAAACAAACGTCTCTCTTAGAAGAACATAGTCTAACACAAGGAAACACAAAAAACATTATAGATCTTGTATTGAATGACAGACAAGATTTAATTCAGAAGCTCAACGTAGTAGACATATATGGCATAGCACACCATAACACAGTAATTACTGATGTCAACATTTCACCTACTTGAGTAGATTTTTTAGGATCTACTTCTACTTTTACTCAAGTAGAAAATTGTTCTACTTGTTACAGCCCTGTATATATATATATATATATATATATATATATATATATATATATATATATATATATATATATATATATATATATATATATATATATATATATATACAGGGCTGTAACAAGTAGAAAATTTTTTTTTTTCTACTTGAGTAAAATTAGAAGTAGATCATATATATATATATATATATATGTATATGTATATGTATATGTATATGTATATGTATATGTATATGTATATGTATATGTATATGTATATGTATATATATATATATATATATATATATATATATATATATATATATACAGGGCTGTAACAAGTAGAACATTTTTCTATTTTCTACTTGAGTAAAAGTAGAAGTAGATCCTGAAAAATTCTCCATCCTTTACTGAGGTATCTAGCCATGACTTGGTGCCACAAATGATGTCTAGGTTATAGAGAATGTTAGGTACTTCAATGTCGGCAGCTTTCTGTTCAATGCTGTGGCAATTAATAGGATACATCTGAAATGTTATCTTCTCTTTTCTTTGATTTTATTGTTACGATGTATTGATGATATTTCTTCATATATTTTTTATTTTCTACTTGAGTAAAATTAGAAGTAGATCATATATATATATATATATATATGTGTGTGTACATATATATATATATGTATATGTATATGTATATGTATATGTATATGTATATATATATATATATATATATATATATATATATATATATATATATATATATATATATATATATATATATATTATATACAGGGCTGTAACAAGTAGAACATTTTTCTATTTTCTACTTGAGTAAAAGTAGATCCTGAAAAATTCTCCATCCTTTACTGAGGTATCTAGCCATGACTTGGTGCCACAAATGATGTCTAGGTTATAGAGAATGTTAGGTACTTCAATGTCGGCAGCTTTCTGTTCAATGCTGTGGCAATTAATAGGATACATCTGAAATGTTATCTTCTCTTTTCTTTGATTTTATTGTTACGATGTATTGATGATATTTCTTCATATACAATGCTATACTATGTTAAAATCTTATTATACGTTTAATTATCATTACGTATTTCACCATTCTTACTATTCAAAATCGAACTTTCCGGCCGACGTAATTCAGCGCTATCCGGCGTATGCGACCCAGTTTGTGCGCAAATCTCTCCGATACAATTTTGACTAGTGGCGCCGTGTAGTAGACAAAATACGATAACCGAAACATTTGTGGGCATCTGAATTTGTGGTGTTAAGGATCATTCTGTATCCTATATACTTTTCAATACCTGCTCCTGTTTTTGTCCACAGCTCGTGTTCTTGCCATCCTACGAATGTTTGTAAAACAAGTAAATAAATAATTCATTTGTAAAATTTTACTTAAATCTGTGATTAAATGCATTAAAATTATCCAATACTCAAACTATTACTGGTTGCTCCCTAAGTCGCGGGGAAATCAAAATGGCAGACGAGTTTGCGAAAACCAATCTCGCTGACGATGAGCAGCTAATTAAGCAAAACCTGTACGAATACATGAATTTTCTCTGTTTATGTGGAGCGGTATAGGCAGGGACATTCCATAAATTAGATAATTATAATATTACTTGACCGTATTCTGTATAAGAAGCTAGATGTTAACACTGTAAACAGTGTGTCGTTAGCGGTTGCATGCTTGTTCAACTGCACTGGTTGGTGATTTCGGCCCACGGTGAATTCGGTCCTGTGATTATGCAGGGTTCCACTATACATTCCCTTTTTAAAGGGAATGTACAGCGATTTTTAGTGGTTAACTGATATACTAAACTTCATGTTTTAATATTTCAGAATCTATGACTATGTTGTACTATCTATGTTGCAGATGTAGTACTGCCATTACTATAGCCAGTAGTAAGTACATAATCCAAACATCCTTACAACTGAAGTACAGGTATTTATTATACTTTTAGTTTTAAAAAGTCACCAGACAGTGTAGGCCGAATTCACTGTGGGCTGAAATCATCATACGTAGAGGTGTCGGTGGATTGGTATGGAATGGTTGTGGGCATCCTCATGGCCAGGAGGACTGTCGAGTACAACAGTACCCCTGGCAGATAACCCCATTGAGACGTGGAACTTAGTATTGCTGTGTTAACCAACGGGCTACGTCCCTAAGACTTTCAGGCATTTGGGATGTGGCCAATCGTGACTGATGTTACATGTAAATTGTTCGGGAAGTAACTTGGCAGTGGAATCATCGTCATTGGTTGGACGGGTAATTCCTGGAAACGCCATTTGAAGTTTGGCGGGGCGCGTCTAGTTCTCAGAAAGACATCGACCAAGACACGAATTAGGACGAAGTACAAATTATTCAGCCTACATTTATATATGGCATGGAAAAAATTTAAGTTCCATGTTTCAACAGGTTTATCTGCTTGGGGTAGTGTAGTACTACTACCCTGGGATGGTGATTTAAATCAAATGATTTTTTTAAATTAAAATCATTGATTTAAATCAAATGATTTTTACATTACCCTGCCTAATAGTAATACTGCTCACTAAAGTGACTATATGGATTTCCTGTTTGAATCTGGTGCCCTAACATTGCGTAGTTTTATTTTCAGTTATGTTGAATTATGGTTGAAGTGTAATGAACATAGTGACGTCACCTATGTGACACATCTAGGCTGCAATATTCCTGTACAACTAATAAATTGTGAAAGGAAAATTGAAATGTTTTATTGTATAAAAAAAATCAATTTAAATAAAAACCTATTTTTTATTTTTTTTAAATCATGATTTTTCAATCCTGCTACTACCACTCCTGGTTAGCGAGGATGGTTCTGGGTATGTCACATTTTATTGATTTAACAAAAACAATTAGTTTGAAAAAGTGTGAGCTATCTAGGGAATTATGTTTAGAGATTACATTTAACCATCTGCTATTCTGTATGTTTATGAGTATCACCCAAAAGAAAGCATCAGTCAGTTGTATGGCAGGCTGCACTAACATTTATCTACAAATCCATATCTAATTATTTACTATCATGATTTCTGATGTCTGGGTGTGAGATTCTTGCAATAGTTCATTTTATATATACATGATGAACACCAGTAGGCAGTAAGTAGCAAATCATTATTTAATCGAGGCTAAAAAGTTCAATGATGTTTTATACAATGTGTTAAAATTCTCAGAAAGATGATGTTATATTTGTAGTCCAATTTAATAATATATGTTTGCTCACAGATTGTGCAATGGGTACACAAGCAATTCTGGAAACAATGCCATGGGAGTTTAGAAAAACATTGCTATTGATAGATCAGCACAAGAAAACAATTGCAGTTCAATACAATTGTGTCTGCCTCTAGTTAAAAAAAACTTGTGATTGGCTGATCAATGGACATAACAAACAACATGAACAATTCAATTTTTAAATACATTTAGTAAGGTTTTATGATCAGACATATATTACTGAATTAAATAATATTAAAACTTACAGACTGGTGAGAGAATGGAAAAAGAGACAGCTATGTGTGGAAGTGAAGAGGAATGCAAACATAGCAGACACAATGGTTCAAACCCAACTGAACCGTCTGCGGGTAGGTCATCACTTTATGTAGACCTGTCACTTTGTGTGTGTATGGGTGTGTTTTGATTTGCTTTGGTGTGTTTTGGCATGTGTGTGTTTTGGTGCATGCGTGTGTGCGTGTGTCTACTGTCTACCACTGCATGCTGTGACAGTGATGTCCCATGGATATTGGATAAAGACAATCAGAACACTTTGCACCAGTTTAATGGATCTTTTGTTTGTTTTGTATAATTAGTATTGATTGATTTCAATATTGTCCAAAACCGAGTGAAAGTACACAGGTGATCATTATTTTGTGGGGTGAGCACTGCAGGGAAGTTCATGTAACGTTTATGACATAATCGTCTGGTACCCGTGTGGCAGCTTCCCAATGTACTTGTTGTGGAATATACAAGTGCTGGCTTTTAACAATGCAATACCAGTGATCATTCCTTATACAGGGGTGTACAGTGTTTTTTTTTTTAGGGTCAGTATACGGAACTGAAGAATTCAACGTGTTATCAACAGACATTGCTGCTCCTTCTGCAGGAACTAAGCTCCAGAGATATTGAGAATTCACATGATGAAACAGGTATTACTGCCATTTAAGTTTTAACATTAAGAACTGCCCTCTGACAATGCACTTTGTGCAACGGGATAGCACAGTGGTACAGACTTTCATAAGAGATGACTGGTTCGATTCCTCATGCTGCTGTGTGACAATGCTTTGCCCCAGTTCAGTAATATAAAACTAAAAGAGTGCCTGGCCGTAGACAGTACTAGAATTGTGTGACCAAGAAACTGTTGTGCATCATTTCTGAATGCTATCCAGAGAATTTGGAGTAAACAGGTCTACCAGTGAACTAATTGTAAAGTTATTAGATATGTTGTACAAGACTATGATACTCTGAAGCAGTTGACAAACATACCAGATGAAAATAGTGTCCAGTCGGCATATAATCAGCGACAACCACATAACGTTATAAATGTTATCCTGTAAAGGCCCTATGTATACTTCAGTTGTCCTACTTTTGTCGTTTTCACATTTGAAGACCTTTGCACTGTATTGACTTGACATTATCAGCTGCATTACAAGCCAAACGGAAGACATCAGCAGCGAATGTGCAGTCACTGAAGATCGAGTTACAGGACTCTAGGACACACATTGAGGAATTGGCTGACACTGCGGAAAAATGTATGTCCAAACATATGCTCCATTATTCAAAATGTTAGCTTCAGTCTAGTTAGGTTCGCATGGGTAAGAGTTGTGAATTTTGACAGACATTTATAAAAAGTTACTTAATTTTGTGAATGTATCAATGTGTGAAAATTTATGAATATTTTCTAATGTACAGGTCTCTTAATCATTGTCTTGTGCTGTTTTTTTCTACTTGCACCATGGAATTATATATGTCTTACATGTATTGATTGTCATTGTACGTATTGTAACATAGTTTCTATAATAAACCATCATCACCATTAAATACATTTTTTCGGGGAATGTTTATTCGATATACATGTAATTCCAATTCATATGGTCACTAAATTTGTGGATAGACTAGATCGGTAAATTGTATTTCATAAAAGTTGTTTGACAAAATTTCTGCAGAAAACTTGCATCTTCTTCCTAATGACACATATTTAATGTTTTTTAGACTATGCTGAATATCAGACATTGTTGGGCCAGTTGGAGGAACGTGTCCAGACTGCTGAAGAGAAGGTGCTTTATTCTGTATTCACATCTTTTATAATTGCATGTTGTTGTTGATTGGTCAAAACTAACAAATATAAAAAAGTAAATGTGCTTTATTAGATATCAAGAAGCCTTTCCAAAAAGTGGGTTAAAGCTGCTTCTGCAATTAAATTTATATAAATATTCCCAAAACATTTATGGTTTGACAGTAAGAGTACTTGTCAGCTGATAGGGGAAGATCTCAAAACATCAGTGGATGACCCACACACAACCAGTGTCTTTTAGCGTCCCCTCAAACTGGGTTACATCAACCTGTGTACAATTTCATATTCGCTAGGTGGCTCTTCAGTGGTCATAATGCATAACTCTCGGCATGCAGTTATGAACAGTGATAGGAAAATAAATGATGTTTTAGGAAAAACAAATACATCGATGTATGACACTAAGCAAAACAGTTGTTATCCCCCCAACCCCATCACTGTCTTACATCACTGTTTTGAGATCATTCCTAAAGAAACAATCTTTAACATTTTGTATGTTGCGTATCAGTCATGCACCTGATAATGTTCTCTAAGGTTACACCATTATTTGTTTACATGTGGAATTTGTAAATAAAATAAAGCTTATTTCCTGTCACTTATGTATAAATAGTCACTAGCTATTTTAATATTTGCAAAACAAATAAATAATTCTCATTGTTTGATAAGTGTTTTGTGTGGACAGCTTAAAATGTCAGTCGCTGCAGCTTGTGATTTGACTGTTTTATCGTAGAGAGCACACATAATTGAGAAACAGCAGGAAGTGCAGCGTCGCCTAGCAGCACTAGGAAGCAACATTTCTGCAAGAGACGATGTGGAAGTATCCATAAAAGAAAAGGTATTGAACAATGTAACTAACATTGTAAGATTCTGTAATGTAGTTTACTGTGTTGCTACAGTGGTAGAAATCTTTCAAACAAATGTACCTATTTCCTGGGAATAGTTACTGAAAATGTGTAAACCCATATTTGGCAGACCGACAAAAAGCCATTGCTTTTCAGTGCTGTCTTTCAGCTATTTACAAACCGGTCTTTTTCAATTCTTGAACAGAACGATGTATAATAATTGAGCAACCACCATTTTTTTAGTCATGATTTTTTATCATGATTGAACCATTTTTTTTTTAGAATGTTGAAGTTGAACTTTTGTTTTTTCTGAGACATTCCTCGGAGTTTGCTTTATGATCTAAACATTTATTCATTGTAACAGCAATTTTAACAGCTCATTTTAACAGCTCATTTCAATGACAAATTAATTTCTGTTCAAAATGTAATTCATTTCATATCATTCCATGCATCAGTTGTCGAGATATCCTCATTTTACTGCAAACAACACACAACAGAGAGGACAGGTGGTAGCCACCTTGAAATCACTTGCCCACAGCAGGGTTTCCTACAACCATGGTGTCTGCCCATGAAACTTTGTCAAAACACTGAATTTTCCCACCTAACTGTGGGCATTTATTTTTGTTTGTAAAATCATTTGTGGGATTGCACTTCAATACAATGTGAAAGTTATAAATGTATCTATGTTCAAATTTTTTTCACGTTTTCATGATGTCCACTCAGAAATTTCCAGGCTTAGCCTATACAAAATTGCATGGTATCTACTTGCATTTAGCTCATTTTTATATAGAAGGACATGATCTATGTGCATGCAAAAGTTTATTCTTGTGGGTTGGTTATGTACTGACCTGCAGCGCTTCAAACATGTTGTTGTCCAAAACATGTCCACTCCTAAAGCAGATCAAATCTTTCATTGATTCTACTAAAAGCAATGGTTTGTGTCTGAATTTTTTTGGCCAGCAGAATGCCCTGATACTAGAACATAAACACATAACATAAAACATTATGTGTTTCTCTTTTTTGTGTAGCACAGCATTGATGTGTCAAAATCGGATATCCACTCCGAAATAAATTTTACAAATCAATAACAAAATTAAGGAAATTTAAATAACCACATAACACTCTATTTTGATTAAGCTTGGCATTCTGCTTTATGTTCATGTTACCATCCAAAGTTGAGGTAAATCTAAGATGTAGGTCATCAAAGTTTGACCCGACCGTGACTACCTCACACTCTTCAAGGTGTTTACTCCTCTCCTGGGTCACAAACAGAGGTGCTGTTGGTTGTGTTTATCTTTGTAGACAATAAAAACACTAAGAATTGTGAGAAAAAAATTGACCTTTGACTTGACCTTGCTAACCCCATGAATGCCTTGAACTTTTTGAAACACATATTTGGTAACAATCATTGAAAGTTTGAAGATGCGCAATTGTAATATTATAGCATTTTAAATGCACCATCTTCTAACATCGCTCTAGTGGTCTAATAGGAACTAATTAGTCACATGACAGTTGTGATTTAGAAGTCAGGATTCAACGAAATGTACAAACATCACCAAAAACATGTACCACGAAGACAGTTTTTGTTCATGAAAAATACGACTTCATTGATCACATTCCTACCAAGTATTTACCTATTTGCTGCTATTTAATTATGTAATTGTTGTGGAAATAATAATATGCCTTTTGATTATTTCAGGCAAAAAATGAGGAAAGTGGGGAAATTTTGGTTGTTTGTTATGTACTGCTTATTTGAAATACATTTTGATAAGATTTAATGTTCAGTTGGATGCATTTCCAAAGCTGCAGGTTTTGTTTGATTTTGCAGACCTTCCCAGCTTTAACATGTCATATTTAAATATTATACCTATTATTCTGCCCAAATGTTAATTGAATTCTTAACTTAAGAATAATAACTTACTCCACATTGAAATAGGATAACAAAAGTAATTTGGTCATCAATATTTGACCTTATTTAGACACTGCTCCCCTCGTTACTGTGAAAATAAACATGTATTATTTAGATTATCTCAATGTCATGTTTTAGACAAACGAGTGCAGGTCGATGCAGGAGTCACTGCGTGGTGTGCAGGAGGCAATAGCAACAAACAACTCACTTCTGCCAAAGCTCAAAGCTGATTGCAGACAATTGGAGATGGAGGCAGGCGAAGTGCGCTGTTTCCTGGATGATCTCCATACTGGTCAGAGTGCAGTGACGGGGAGCATACAAGCACAAATAAATTGGTAGATATTAAGACTTTCTTGCTGTGGTTCCTAGCCGACTGCAGATCAGTTATGGCGTCATCTCTATTACATATGCTACGTGCAGACAGAGAGAGTTAGGGGACTACATTTATTATGTTCAGATGTGTCTGCAACTCTGTGTCCATAAAATGACGCACTTGTAATTTTGTTGACTTTGTTTCATGTTGCGGCTGACAGAAACAGGTCATCAAAGATATGTATCGAGAATGTGCGAGGCCTTTATTATTATAATCATATATAATCACATACATTTTAAGCAAAATGGCATCAAAAATATTATAAAGTGACACTACCAGAACACAATCTAATAACCGACATTGAGAACAGTACAGGCTGCCTGAGTGTAAGGATCACGGCATTGTTGAATTGATACAGTGCCTTTGTGGCAGGTGTGAGGAGCTGCAAGGTTTACTGGAGACAGTCAGCGGGGTGCAGGAGACACATGTCACTGGCTCCTCCGTCACGCTGCAGATCCTCAACCCACTCTCTCCCCCGCAGCAGCAGCCAGTCTGCACCCTCACCATCAACGTCTCCCTCACAAAGTGTGCAAGTTACAAGCTGGAGACAGCACATGTAGGTGGTAGTGAGTCTAGTGATAGTGTGATGTCCTACCAGTTTTGATGAGACTTGATAACCCTTCAAACAAGGAAATTGAATAAAGTTTGCACAAAGCCCTTGAAAACATGGTAAATAACGTGTTACAGTCATTGAAATGCAGTGGGCAGCTGTGCAGAATGTGTCCCCATATTTCTATATGAAGTGTCTTCAGTGAAGGAGTGAGGGATGTTTTCTGTGCATGGTGAGAATTGCTGCACTGGCTATGTTTGATGTGTGCAGGTGAGCCCAGAGACACTTGATGTGACAGAGATCATCACCACTGCCATCCAGAACAATGACGTCAGGTGGGTACTCATGACCGAGTCGTTGAGTATTGGAATAAAATGAAGGTAGCATTGAAAAGAATAGAGCCTGTGTAGCATTTACATGTTGAATGTAATTTATTTATTAAATATTGCATACATGTTCGTGCTGATATATATTATATAATCGTAATGCTTGTTTTCACCGACAGTTTTAGTGGACTTGTAAACACCTCGGTGGACAAATAAACTAAATATGCTAGTTATAACACCTTTCCTTGGGTGGGGTTTGTGATGTGGACATACATTGGAGTAACTGAAGAAACTGCTGTACTACTGGACATGTTTTATTGTAGATTGCTTGTCACCGATGTGCAAACCACCTGGATCAGACACATGCCTCTCGTGCAAGAAATTGAGACACTGCGAAAGAAGTAAGCCACTCCCACCGACATTTGGACAAATCCACGATGCTTTGTGGACATGATTATTACGTGTAACATAGTTGAGAATAATACAGATAAAAATACCCTTCCAGAAATGAGTGAAGATGTTCATCAGACCGGATGGTTCAAACAAGTAATATTTTTACTTATTTCACAGTCGGTTTACCTTTTTCTTCCCGTGACGTTTTGACTGCTATCAGCAATCTTCTTCAGACGACTACCGCTAGATGGCGACATGGTAGTTTTCTGTGCAGACGTATCACTCTGGTGTGTGCCCCCCGCGGCCGCGCATTTGGTGGCCATTCAGGAGATCATCGTATCGATTCATGCTGTCCAAAGACAGCATGAATCGAGTTGAGGGCCGATACTGACTCATATCTACAATGATCTGCCTACTGGACTTGTTCCAATGCATTTATGCTTACCATGAATACGAGTTCACAACAAGTAAATAGCATTCTCAACCCAGTCAAGTCATGTTTACGAATCACCAACTCGCGCTCCCATTTAATTTTCAAGTTCTCAACTTGTAACTACTAGTCACAGTAAATACGAGTGTACTGGAACGCAGCATTATTCTGTACTCTGTGTCAACAGATTTGCACTTGACTGGCTGCCAACAGAGAACTTGCTCACAGTTCTCTTTGGCAACGAGGCCAGCATTGTGGTGCAACTACATATAGACCCAGGCTACCCGGCCAGTGGTGGCGTAACCATACTCAGTGCAGTCGGTCTGCCAGAGGGCACCACTGTCTCACAGCTCCAGGTATGTCATCAAGATTGTTACAAATTTTTTTAACATTTTTAGAGTGCATTTCTTTAAATAAAAAATGTTGCATCTTGCATTAAAATATAAAAATAAATTTATAAATAATCATTTATGAACTTGTTTAAAATATAACAATTACCAAGTGGTAAAACATAAGCAAGTGATTCATTACACGGGTGTCCAATTTAGAATTACTTTTGAAAAGCGATTCGGTTTTCATAGGTTATGAACACACAGATGTTCATGCCTGTCGACTTTATTTACCTTAAGTGATACTATGCATGTGTATTTACTTTGAGTGATACTAGGCATGTGTATTTACCTTGAGTGATACTAGGCATGTGTTTTTACCTTGAGTCTTAAGTGATGCTAGGCAACATGGAATGACTCCCCTAAAAGCCTGGAACTTCACTAAATAGTTTCTGATGTGGTCATACTAATTAAAGTCACTTATGTATTTTGCAGCTTCCGTGTTCAGGCAGTCATTGCTTGACAGACTGGCTGGAACATCTTGGGAAGAAACTACAGCCTTGCTTCCCTGCCCAATAAGATCATGTCACTACAGGACTGGTGTTGACAAAACACACACATGCATTCATACAAACATGCACATACACGCACAAACATACAAATATATATTTGTATTTATTATATAGTTTAGTACAAATTAAAGATGAAAAACAAAGCAATTATTTGTTTCCTGCAATGAACACAAGAAGTGACCCCCCCCCTCTTATTCCAGGTATAGTTAGCCAAACCATACACTGGTTAGTAAAACAAGGTCAAATGATATCATTGTCGCCTAAGTGCTCGAACTGAATAAAGCAACATTAAAGATTATGGCACTTCCAAAAGGGGCAGAAATTATAAACAGCATACATGACTCCACACACTTATAGTCTGGACTGTACAGCAAATCATATCTTTTTGTCTTTCAACTAAACCAAGCATCAAACAAAATCCCCATAGTGTGTTGTCACCAACACAGACATACGACAGTCTCACGTGAAATCATTTAGGTACCACAAACATGTAGCACACACGTCTTGATTATGTCCATTTGGCACATTATTTCTTGACCATGGTCGCAATACACAGGTTCACTGCCAGATTTATTGGAGAACACACTAGGGAGGTTATGCACACTTGCAGAATCAGCCAATAGCTGTCAAGACGTCATCCTCTAGTAGAAAGTCTTCGTCTGGTTCAACAGTGTCTCTCTTTGGAGGTTTCTGCTGTTTGGAGGCCATCAGTGATTTGTTTGTTTTCTCCAGGATCTCGTAAATGTTAAGTGCTTCACCTGTGAGAAAAATGCTCATTATAAAACGCTCTAATTGCACAGACAAAGTATTAACTACAAACTAAAGTATTACAGTTCCCATGATAGATAGAAACACATAACTCACAATATTATAAATCATCTTTGTTTTTTAAGCTTTTTGATACACTCTTTGATAAGCACATATGTATAAATGACATTTCACTGGTGCATGCATTGATCACATGTGCATGTGTGTTAGAAAATATAGCCATAATCAATCGTTTGAACAATAAAACAGCACGGCTGGTACCTTCCTAGAACCATATGGCTCAGCACTATGTCTGCTACATTAAAGCTGCCTCCTCGATGCATTTAACCCATCACGGATCAGGTTCATCCAAACTTGTAGTGCGTGAATAGTTTAAGTAGCAGTCGGTTTAATAAAAAAGTGTACATTTGTTAAAATCATAGAAAAAATTAACATTGTTCATTAGATCAGGTAACTTGTGAAAGCGAAATACAGTAGCTTGATGTTATACTATGTAGGGGTGGGCTAAGGAGGGGCGGGGCTATGTAGGGGTGTTTAGAGGGGAAGGACATGTGGCATTGACAAACCTGGGGGGATGCCGTAGCCCCTGTGTAGGCCATGGGGGTTAGACAGGGTGACACAGTCCATGGTGACTTCCTTCCTCAGGCATGTGTCAATGTCAACACAGCTGAAGAACGCGACAGACTGCAAGAAACAAAACAACTGACTGGGGTTAGACCGCAACATACAAAACACCTGACTTGGGACAGACCATAAAACACAACTGACTGGGGATAGACCACAACATACAATTGATTGGGGTCAGGCTGCAACACACACAACTGACTGGGGACAGACTGCAACATACAACACAACTGACTGGGGACATGCTGCAATATACAAAACAACTGAAACTGACTGGGGTCAGACTGCAACACACAACACAACTGAGCGGGGTCAGACTGCAACACACAAAACAACTGACTGGGGACAGACTGCAACATACTACACAACTGACTGGGGACAGACTGCAACATACGACACAACTGACTGGGGTCAGACTGCAACATACAAGACACAACGGACTGGGGACAGACTGCAACATATAAAACAACTGAATGGGTAAGATCACAACTTACTAAACAACTAATTGGTGAGACAAACAACAGACAGACCTCTTTTGAGCTAACACACAGATGGTTCACTACTTCTCATCCCAGACAGTGTATGTCACAGGTAGAGAAATATGGTGACACTTGATAAGCCAATGGCTTTCTTGTCATAAATGAAGTGATGGTGAGGTAAAGGATGTTATTTTTGGAAACCTGACTTGGAGAGATGGATTTTATCTGGATGTGAAGTCTCACTGTAAGTGTGATGTACCTGTGGCAGGTCGTTCATGCCGAGTTTGTAGGAGAACATGGAACGCGTGAGTAGGTTTGTGATTTGCAGTGCGAGGGCAGCACGATAGCGGTCCTCACTCCTCACCAGGTAGTGCACCTCATCATGGATGCTGATGCAGAAGCGACCGTCGATGTGAAACTCCTCCAATAGCCAACGCATACACACCAGCATCAGGTGCAGGTAGTCAACCGCCGAACTCTGAACTACCCAGTTGATCCGACTCGTCATGAACTGTAACCATGGCAACAGGTTCATTTGCCATGACCAGACTTAGGGTCAATTACATTATATTAATTCCAATTACACACCAATTCCAATTACACCTAAAAAATTTCAATTCCATATCGAAGTGTGAACTGAGCAACTATAGACATACGCCAAAAATAAAATAATTTAGAGCTTCATTTAATTTCTGCATATAATGGTATTGGTAATGGTAAACGGATATGATATAAGCAACATAATTATTGTGGCAAATAAGTGGAGTTAAAAAGTTACATGATGTAATTTTAAAAGTAATTAAAAATACCAATTACATTTTCACCAATGAATCGATTATCATTTTGGAATTAGCATTCTAATTACAATGTAACTGACCCGAAATCTGGCCATGACAACGTATGACTGGTGGTCATGCATGTAAACTGTGGGCTACTCAATGTTACCTTGAACACTGACATTTACCTATTTATTTCAAATATATTTGTTTGTGTCTCCAACATGTATTTACAAGTCCTGTTTAGTTCATAGCAACTCCAGGTTGGACATTTTTTATTAAACATTTTTGTATTGGTCACCCAGAATGTTTTTGAAATTCCTTATGAAATTTTTTTCAGAAAGGGTGAGGATACGACTTGTGTTGTCCACTGTTTATTGTGTTGTTAGTTTCATTACACATCCTGTTCTACTTACATCTGCATTAACATTTCTTGGCTCAAGAGCTTTGCTAATCATACAGCCCAGCACAGGAGTTCTTGGTTCCTCACACCTTGCAATCTTTTCCAATTTGTTGAACATAAACGACTCACTGAAAAAAAATGTATACGTAATAAATAAGGCATAGCATTTTTGGTAGTCACAAATAATGTGAAAACACGTTTCCTGAAAATATTTACTCGTCCATTGTCTTTTTCAATTACCACACTCCTGAATGCGTTAAGATGTGTGCCCACAAAATGAATTATGCTGATTCGCTGATGGTGTGAAATGATTGAACAAAGTTGACTACTTCCTTGCACTCCATTAAAACAATCAGTTTAATCTGTGACCTTGTTCACCTTTTCATAATAAATAGATAATTCAATTATTATTACTGCACTATTTGTCTCCTGAGAAAATTATAAATGCACATACCTTCCTCCCTGCCACTGACCAAAGGTGTAGGGCACATCCTCCAACTCCTCATTATTGTTTGCAATCTTCCGTCTGCGTCTGAATGCGGAAATTGGAATGCAACTGGATTTCTGGCATTTCAACACAGTGCAGCTTCTGAATTAAATTTATGTACCAGTGTTCGTTTTGAAACTAATCTCCACATTAATCAAGAGAATTCAGGTCAGTTAATAATTATATACTAAATTGCCATTTAGTCTGTAATTACTAACACTAACTCTTCTGATTAAATGTATGTTGTAATTCACTGCGTTCCTTGAATATCACCCTCACAAGGGCTACTGTAAAATTCACCAATATACAGTGTACTCGCTTCCTCAGAAACACAAAACTTTACCAGGTATTGAGTTTATTATTTGATTTGCGCAAATAAAACCACCCTCATTGATGATTTCATTGCACCAACCATCAGTGATGATTTCATTGCACCAACCATCAGTGATGATTTCATTGCACCAACCATCAGTGATAATTTTGGACTGATTTTTGTGGCTATTCACTATTCTGTCATACGATCGCTATACTATCACGATAGTTTTATAACTATCGCAATAGTCATACAGCTGTCGCGACACTATCATAAAAGTAAAACTATCCACAATAGTCGTCGTCCCTAGTTAGATGGCACCACATGTACAAATGTACAACATCATGATTGTCCCCAGGCAGTGCCACATCAACGCACAACATCATGATTTTGTTAACTCATAACTTCACACATCTATCCAGTTTGTTGCACATGATGACTACTGATTATCCATTACACATTCCTTTTGTATAACATAGTACTAAAATGTGTTAGTAATGTTGTGGCATATAAAAAGAGAATACTTGTTCTGGTTTACCTAACCCTTTTCCCCTTCGTGGCTTGATACATGGCTTCTGCTTTCCGCTTTGCATCATCTTTCGTGAGTCGATGGTTAAACTGCATTAGTAGACGCTCAGCAAACAGCTTTCCCGCACCGTAGATACGACCATAATTGAAGATCTATTGGATTCAAACACTTCAATTATTACCAAGTTCGACTGGATATGAAAGTTAAGTGACATTTTACTTGTTTTAACAAAACCAACATCCATCCGCTGGTTTGCAAGAATTTCACTTGCTAACAAAACATTACCTCTCAAGGCACTGTTGGTTGGTATTCATTTCTTAGGGGTAATCACAGCTCCATGTCAATTATGCCATTCCAAGAAATCGGAAAGTCAGTCCACTCATGGAACATTTAAACTGTTGACCTCACCTTCGCCTGATCCCGAGAGATGCCAACAAGAGCTGCAGTGTTACTGTGAAGGTCAGTTCCTTCGACCTTGCTGCCTTGCAAGGTCATCCAACCAAAAGCTGTGCAGCCTACAACACAGTCCACACACAACATTTACTCTACAACACAGTCCACACATATTTACTCTGCAACACAGTCCACACACAACATTTACTCTACAACACAGTCCACACACATTCACTCTACAACACAGTCCACCAACAACATTTACTCTACAACACAGTCCACACACATTTACTTTTCTCTTGAAATCTACTTTTCTCTCACAAAGGCTTTTCAATACATTTTACTTATGAAATCTGCTTTTTATTTATAATTAAAATGTTATAATATACCTGCTATACAGACATGTTATCACAAAATGTTGATTTTTCCTTATTTCAGTAAAATCTCAAATCACTTGCTTTTTAAATAAGAAAACCGCCAACTGTTTCTAATCTTGAGAATTATATTCCCCCGGCCCATATATCCAAAACTGAACGGTCTTCTAAGCAAGATTTGTGCTACAGAACTGTATTAGGCTTCACAATTGACTAAAAATGCACTTGCCATGTATGTTGGCAAATTCACTGTCGCCGAGAAGGGCAGCTATCCAGAGTTCCTGAGAGTCAACATCGGCTCCTACGAAGTGATAGCCTGGAGGACTTTGTATCATGGCCTTCAGCTCGCTGCCGATGCGGTCAGGCTGACAATGCAGGCAAACACATCATCATCAACAGGAACCATGAAATATAAGGCAATACAGGTGTAGAGTGTTTTGTGGGGCGCGGTAGTGCAGTGGTTAGAACGTCAGACTCTCAATCGAGAGAAACCAGGTTTTAATCTTCTTGCTACGGTTTCATAGCTTTGGCAGTTTTTTCACCCCATGTAGCTACAGTTCACTCAGCCGTAAATGTGTACCTGGCTACAGACAATAGTGGTTATGTGAACGAAGTCTTCGCACAGCAACTGCCGTTTGAATGAACAGGTCTGCCAGAGGGTAAAGCGTTCTGAACAGTCCTATGGACTGGACAGTATGCTATAATCAAATTTGTACTCATATTTAAAATTTTTTATTGATGCTGTAATATATCTTGATTGAAGTGGATACAGTGCTTTATAAGAATATAACTTTTTTGTTTCATGGTAGCATCTAATATGTCTGTTTTTATTATGTATATTACTTTGGTTTTTGAAGGTGTTCAAAAACACTGTTCATATTTTATAATAATAATAATATATATTTTGCTTAGGCAATCAAAATATTCAATAAAAGTACAATACCCTGTATATGTGTTTGCTAAAACAATATAATACAAAATTATTATTTACATAACCAAATATTAATGTGTGTCGGTGCTCACTGTCCACACATGATACATTGATGACACAATGCTACCGGTGTAACACACATCAGATGATGTAGCTGTCTACACATGATACATTGATGACACAATGCTACTGGTGTAACACACATCAGATGATGTAGCTGTCTACACATGATACATTGATGACACAATGCTACTGATGTAACACACGTCAGATGATGTAGCTGTCTACGCATGATACATTGATGACACAATGCTACTGGTGTAACACACATCAGATGATGTAGCTGGCTACACATGATACATTGATGACACAATGCTACTGGTGTAACACATCAGATGATGTAGCTGTCTACACATGATACATTGATGACACAATGTTACTGGTGTAACAGACATCAGATGATGTAGCTGTCCTTTGTCCAGTTTATTTGAAAATCATGACTATCATTTACTTAACAACTAGCTGTAACTTAAAAACAAAACATTCACGCAGAATAAGATCATGTACGAAGAAAAGCAAGATTCATTTGTACTCTCCAACTGTGAACATCCAATTGCTGCCACAGATTCTAAGACTTTGTGTTGCATTAATGCTAATGTATGCCATGAGTATTTCCTGTTAAAATGTTGAAAGTAGTTCACATTTCCAAACAACACTTTCAATAATTTAACACTTGATGAATGCTTAATCTGTTGGCAGAATGTCATTCAGAACCTACACCAAACACGTCATGTCTTATAGCATATAACGCTGTCTCTACAGTAGTACATACATAAGCATTGTTGTCTCTACAGTAGTACATACATAAGCATTGTTGTCTCTACAGTAGTGCATACATAAACATTGCTGTCTCTACAGTAGTACATACATAAGCATTGCTGTCTCTACAGTAGTACATACATAAGCATTGTTGTCTCTACAGTAGTACATACATAAGCATTGCTGTCTCTACAGTAGTACATACATAAGCATTGTTGTCTCTACAGTAGTACATACATAAGCATTGCTGTCTCTACAGTAGTACATACATAAGCATTGCTGTCTCTACAGTAGTACATACATAAGCATTGCTGTCTCTACAGTAGTACATACATAAGCATTGCTGGCTGTCATCCATGTTGGTTCGACAGCCCGGCGGGTAACAGTTCCAGCAGTCACCACTCGGGGCAGTATTGTCCCATACATTGCATCTTCATCATAGCTCAAGTGTCTGTTATGATATAGAGAAAACATAACAGATTTGGTGGCATATACTTTTAAAGTCATTACAAATGGCTCGTACACAACATGCTAGAATGTTGACATAATGCGAAAGGAAATTGTAAATCTGGGTAATAAAAGGAACGCGAGTGGAAAACTAAACATTGACAATCACACAACAATGAAACACAAAAATTATATTGGTTTAAATATCTGATATGTACTAGTTTTTAAGACGTTTCCCTGCACAGTTCCTGTATATTATAAATTATTGTATTTATTAAATACAATTAATAAAACATCTGATACAAAGATATTTTACAAATGACATCATGGGTCATCAACTGTGATGAACCAAGAAGGGATGAACCATAGATAGACAACGACAGGTTAGGATCCTACTAGGCAGGGGAAAGAACTCATTCATTTGTATGTCAAGGGGTGTTCACTTGGGTAGGGAGATTTACTGAATGAAATGCGGTGGTCAACAACAATAAAGAGGGTTCTGCATGCGAAAAGCAACAAAAAGTGGCTGAAGCAAAACCACACAAAGTATAAATCAACTAGACTGCCAGCCAGGGACATAGAACGATGGGTCATGCATGACTTCACACGTCTGGGGGATTTTTCTCAACAAGTGATGTTGTATTATTCAGTGTCCCATTGACCAATCACTAATTGTCTTGCAGTCATTCTGTGAAACATGTTTCTCCTGCAACATAAACTGATGTCGCAGGTTGACAAAATATCCTGTTCGGCTATTATACATAATCCATCATATGCTGCTACAAGAAATTAAGATCAGTGTTTCCCCAAGTATATTTTGAGGGTTCTTTCTCCTTTTAACATTTCTTAGGTGATATTCGGTAAGTAACCAGAATGACACACTGAGACACATAAATGTGTAGCGTACAGTCAGACAGCTTTAGATGACAGACAGGTGTGGTATACTGGTGGCTGTTGTTTTAACAAAGCAGGACTACATATCACTCAGTGCAAAGACAGCAGTCAACCACGAGAAGCATCACACAAAGTGCTGGAAACTGTACAAGAAGACAGACAATAATCATTACACACTCAAACAGTAGCCTACTGTAAAATCACACCCCACTTACATGAAATGTGATGAATTTGGGCGATTTCTAGAACCACCAAGATATGTATGCATAAGACAGACAGACAATGGACATATATGTATAAGAAGACACTGTATACAGATATATAAGACAACATTGTGCATAGCTGAATACATAAACAATGTGCACAGATGTATCGGGCCTAATATAATAATGTGCACATATGTATAATATAACAATGTACACAATTGTATAATATAACAATGTACACAATGGTATCTGATAATAACATGCACAATATGTCATACTGCATCAGATAACAGTGTACACAGCTCGAAAAAGCAATGTGGACAGATATATTAGACCACCATTTTGTTTGCACGTGAAAATATAAGATGTGACACTCACTTTGTGACAGCTCGGGGAAGTTCTCCTTTCCGAAGACGCACAACCATCTGTGAACTGTAACAATTAGCACAAACAATGTACATCTATTGTAATAATTGATGAGGAGGGGAAAAGGAAAGGGGGGGAAAGGCAGGGGGAGGGGAGAAACAGTTATACAAAATTACAGATTCTAAAGCCATGCACAATTCACTTGTTGATGACGGATTTGCACAAATCTGAACCGATGAATCTCTGGCATTTTTAGATATAACTTGTAAAGTTTGCTGCAGTGACACAAATACTTCCCAGAGAAGTTGAGATAGCCTTGGAATGAACAGGTCTGCCAGGGGGTGAAGTGTAAAGTGCTTAGAGCGATCCTATGGACTGGATACCGCGCTATATAAGAACTTACTTTTACTTTTTTTTACAAATCACCATGTACAATAGCATATTCTTGTGTGAGAAACAAAAAGATACAGTTTACTACGCCACCTGATTCTACTGCGGTTGTTGTTCCAGTATGAACACATGCTGCGCAGTCGAAGCACGCGCTCTGCCTGCATCCCACCACTCGATGCTAGAACACCGTCCTCAATCTTGCTGATGAAATCTTTGGCCAGTGGGTTGCCAACACGATTTGTTGGTCCATCCTGAATCAAACATTATCATTTGTGTGAGTTTCAGCTCAGTCCAAACACATTCAAATTATCTTCCGTCAACATTTCTCTATATATCCGTCCATTTGGCAGTCCAACTGTTCATCAGCCATCTCTTGGCTAAATGCTTATTACACAAACACACTTTCTGCATGTTAGTGAAAAATTTATGTACCCTGGAGGTAAGCTCTTTTATGCAATCAACAACACTAGGCAATATACATATGAAAGAACCAAATGGTTGATGTTTGTTCCATGGATCAAGTGTTGTATGGTACAGTTTTGACTTCTAAAAAAAGAAATATGCGCCCTGTGACATATGCTAGGCCTGTGACTGAGACCAAACAGTATCCTTTGGGATTAAAGTTCCTAGCAATTCACCTTGTGTGGAAGCTGGAAGAACCAACATCCAGGCAACGTAACATCGTGGCGCGGTCCAATGCCTTTGTGGAAGGATGGTCCATCACAGCTCTCATTCTGTATAGAACATACACAGTGCGACACTATCCTACTCAGGGACAGTGATAACATCATCAGTGTGTGTGTGTGTGTGTGTGTGTGTGTGTGTGTGTGTGTGTGTGTGTGTGTGTGTGTGTGTGTGAGTGAGTGAGTGAGTGAGTGAGTGAGTGAGTGAGTGAGTGCGTGCGTGCGTGCGTGCGTGCGTGCGTGCGTGCGTGCGTGCGTGCGTGCGTGCGTGCGTGTGTGTTATTTTTTAAGACATATTAATCTAACTCTATCCTACAAGTTGGCATCAGCCAATAAATGCCACATTGAAATACACAATGAATCACAGATTTGGCTACTGGTCTTAAGCTTTAATCCAAATGCTATGTAAACATAAGCATTTACACAAGCTAAACATCTTCGACCAAACTCACAAAACATTAACATAAACAGACCTGAAATTGCCGTTTTAGTTTCCTCTCCTCCCCCAAGATGGCGCTCCAGTACTTGGCCTTCATGCCGTCATCTGTCAGTGTCTCCAGTTTCTCATAGAGTTTGTTTAGAATCTCGTCACTCTTGTTGTGTTCTTCAGCCGGGAGTCTGCTGAAGACTGGTTTACACAGCAGGAACAGTGCTCTGATACAGTGCAAACAGATAACATTCACCATGTACCGTATGGTGTAACATCACAGTCAAATAATCTCACTGGATACCAACAAATTTACCCAGCCGCCATCGTAAAGGCCACCCGACATTTATAACAATCTTCAGAAAGTGAAGGAGGGTTCTTCTGCATAGGCAATTGTCTGAATATCAAACAAGTTTGTGGTCTTACAACTAATGTGCCTTCTGACTGGTGTGGAAACTGTAAAATCAAAAGTGAATGTGGAAGTCCTCCAGTTTTATAAAATAGTTATTTGATAGGAGATTACCAAAATATGTTAATTATTTAATTATTTTAATGATACAAAAAATAGCACACTTTGTTGGAAATGTTGGCGCGTCAGACTCATCTTCTCCGTCAACTTTCTTCTGATCATCCCCGGCTGTTTCCAGTTCCTGTCTCAGTAACTCCAGGCTGACTGGGTCGTCTTCCCGCCCTGGGACAAGATACCCCCACCCGTGGGTATCATCATAATGTAGGGGAAAGCCGTCCCACGTGAGATGAAGTAGCTTTGGGGTAATTCGCTTCAGCGTGCTGATCTTTGAAGGGCCGAGTGGTTGTTTCTCGTCCACCTCGTGCAGCTTGGGACACAGGTCTATGTACCACCTACAGCAGAGGACAGGCATGGGAAGACTGGAAAACTATGAGAAACACTGAGAACAGTAGTACTATTATGAGAAACAATGATAACAGCAGGTATATTATGAACATACAGAGATTTACTAAATTACTTGATATGTATAAATAACTGTTGAATTACAGTGCAGAGCAATGAAATAATTCCACACTATTTGTTAAAATAACAAGTGACTATTTAGGTGACAAACATGTGCAAGTACTTAGGGTATCCTGCCATGAAGGGCTGGCGCTTCGGCATAGCCCGGGCAATCTCAAACACCCTCGCCACTCGGTCCTCTGCTGTCTCCTCTTTCTTCTCTTCTTCACTCGTTGTCTTCGACTAAACCAAACACGTGTCATGAAACTTTGCAATTAAACAACACAGCAGCAAAACCTGATAACAAATGTAATTAAATTATCACTCTAACGTTGGTCAAACGGCCCGTGATGCCATTTCAAGGGGTAACTTTATGAGATTTTGAACCATCCCTCTTACATTGTCTAGACATTTAACAACCCATTTGCTTAAATTACATCAGTCCAAGAATCTCCAAAACCAAGTCTGGACATTTTCAATGAAATGCCTGAATAACATGCTTAATGCAAGATGTGATCATGTGGTTAACATCAATATACTACTACACTGACTAAAATAGACACGTTGTATTTTTGCATAAATGCACACAAGTACTAACTCACATATTATTTATTCGAAAAATTGCCCACAAGCAGATGCTGTATATAAACACACTGGAAATGTAGACAACTACACAAACTACAAAGAGGCACTTAACCTAGCTACAACTGAAATTAGAAAATCCAAAAGAACCTTTTAAAAAATTGACAGGTAATATAAATAATGGCAGCAAGTTTCTATGCTTATGTAAGAAGTAAATAGAAAGTTTGAGATAAGGTCGGACCACTCGAAAACAACAGTGAAAACATAATTTCTGAAACGTTTCAAATGGCAGAGGTCCTGAATGAGTATTTCAGCTCAGTTTTTACCATAGAAGATATCAGCTCACTTCCAGTTCCATTGACTAAATTTGAGGGCAATAAATCAGAACATTTAGGGCAGTTATTTGTAACTTCTGAAATGATAGCAAGAAAATTAAGAAGATGAAAAATAATAAATCACCTGGAGTTGATGGAATACCACCAAAACTGCTTTAGGAAATGGTAGAGAAAATTAGCACACCACTTGCAAAAGTGTTTAATTTGTCACTAGAAGAAGAAATAGTTCTTTCAGAATGGAAAGAAGCAAACATTACGCTGTTATTTAAGAAGGGATAGAGGAATAAACAAGTCAGTTTGTGAATGGTTATGAGGATGTTGATAGGAATATGTTCTTCAAACTTAAAGAAGGCAGTAGAACCAGAGGACACAAAGCAGCATTAGTTAAGGAACAGCGTAGGTTGGACATGAGAAAGTACCCATTTTTACAGAGGGTGATAACTGAATGGAACAAACTGCCAAATGATTGTGTTAATGCTAGTAGTGTGAATATGTTTAAACATAGAATTGACAGACGGGCGGGCTACACACAGAAGAAAAAATTGTTGAACTCTCAATAATCCAATGGCTTCCTTGTCCACTTGCCACCTGGAACTTGTTGTTTGGGATGGCAATCTTGTTATTTCTTGTTAAATATTATTATTACTATTATGTAGCTGGAAAGTTCAAATAGTGATCAATAATTACTGCAATTTACATTTATGGTGACATTTTATAGTAGATGAAGGGCTTGAAAAGTTATATGCCCTAGTGTGTCAAATGTCACCATCAACATAAAAGGCAGTACTTATTTATCACTGATTGGCTTGAAACAGGCAAGCAATGATCCACAGGTAGAATTGTGTTTTGCAATAAAATACCTTTTTAGCTTTTTTGGCTCGCGGTCCACTGTACGTGTTTTCCTTTGTGGACCAATCGAGATCCCACAACCACACGTCATCCTGGTACCTGAAGGCAGGAAAGATGGAGGATTGTCCCGGGACTCACGTAGAGGACACCTGGAGCAAGGCTTTGACAACGGAGACTCAGAGAGATACAGTTATCTCACCACTGGGTAGTACTAACAACAGGCTTTCCTAGATGGCTTGGGGCTCATTGTATGTCTTCTAAATGCCAATTTTACACAGTAAGATAGACAATAATATTGTGTTTAATTAATTGTCATTAAAATGTGGATCCTGTATTAACCTCAGCTTGTTTCCAACCATTCACTTTCAAAGGTATTGTATTAACAATACCAAACCATGTTATACAGTGCACCGACACAGCAGGTAACATCAAAACGTAGCCATGAATAAAAATGATATTTATTTCATATGCACCTCTTGTCTTTCAGAAGTGAACAGGCATCGTTTGCTAACTGGGTCAAGGACAGTTGACCTTCCCTCTGGAGGTCGTCATGTATTGCATCGGACTCAGCTATGTAACGATCCCAGTTGGAGTTCACAGGGAGAAAGGCAGTTCCCATCTCCAGCATTCCCGCCAGAGTCACTGGATGGGGAAACCTAGGGAGAAATATATAAGGACAATAGTATGCAAAACATTAGTTTGTTATAACTGGACAGGAAATTAATGCAAAATGACTGACCTATTTACTAATGCTGTTAATTAGGATAATGTTATATTGAGGTTTTTACATAAAACAACTTGTGTGTGTATGTGTTTGTTCATGCATGTGTATGTGTTTGTTCATGCGTGTGTATGTGTTTGTTCATGCATGTGTATGTGTTTGTTCATGCGTGTGTTAGTGCGCGTATAGCATACATATAGATTAATCATTTACTTCACTTTTTAGATTTTTTCCATCTGAAAAAGATTGTCAAACCAAAGCAAGTAAATATGAAGTTCGCCCTGGAGAAGTTGAACATTGCAGAAGCATTCCAAGCAATGATTGGTGGGAAATTTGCAAGGAAGGAAGAAAACACTGACATAGAGACATTGACCAACAAGTTCAACAATGCAATGACTGATACAGCCAGTGTGATCCTCAGCAAACACCGTCATAAGAAGAAACCCTGGGTCACCACCGAACTACTTGACATGTGTGACAAAAGAAGAGTACTGAAAAGGGGAAGAACAGCACCGGAGGAACTGATAGATATAGAGTTATACAACAGCCAGACCAAAGGAAATGCAGTAGTATTGGGTTGTCCTATGAACACCGAAGAGGATAACTTCCCAATTCTATGTGAAGAAGTGGAGGCTGCAGTTAAATCCTTAAAGAAATCAGCTGGAGTTGACAGCATACCAGCTGAATTACTACAAGCTGGGGAGAAGCTGTGACGAACATCCTCACAGCAATCTGCATTAAGATCTGGCAGACAGGAGAGGCCTACTCCATGGACCCAATCTATGGTCATCACACTTCCAAAAAAAGGCAACCTACAATTGTGTCAAAACTATCGGACAATCAGCCTCATCAGCCACCCAAGTAGCCATGTTAAAGGTCATCCTTAACAGACCCAAGCCACAAGCAGAGAACATCATCGCTGAAGAACAGGCCGGCTTTTGAGAAGGACACAGTACTACAGAGCAAATTTTCAACCTTAGAATCCTCTGCGAAAAGTACTTGCAACACCAAGAAGATCTCTACCATGTCTTTCAAGAAGGCATTTGACTGGGTATGGCATGCAGCCTTATGGGCAACCATGAGGAAATACAACATTGGTGTCAACCTCGTTCGAGCCACAGAACATCTGTATGACAAGGCCACCAGCGCAGTCCTTATGAATGGCACCCTGGAGGAATGGTTTCACACCACCATTGGAGTCCGCCAGGGCTGCCTTCTATCACCCACTCTATTTAACATATTTTTAGAGAGGATCATGACTGACGCCCTTGAAGATCATGTAGGAACAGTCAGCATTGGAGGCAGGACAATAAAAAATTGATGCTTTGCAGATGATATCGATGGTTTAGCAGGGGATGACCAGGAGCTGACCTAGTGAGCCGCCTCGACAATACTGAGAAAACCAAGCTAATGACCAACAACACCAATGGCATCAACAAGAAGATCACAGTGAATGGACAAAGATTAGAAACAGTGTCCAAGTTCAAGTACCTGGGTTCAGTTATCACGGATGAGGGATCCAAACCTGAGATCATTTCAAGGATTGCCCAGACAACAGCGGCGATGAAAAGACTGAAACCAATATGGAGAGATAAAAACATCACCCTTCGATCCAAAATCAGACTGATGCAATCATTTGTATCGTCAATATTTCTATACACATGCGAGACATGGACTCTTACAGCCGAACTACAAAGAAGTGTACAAGCCATGGAAATGAGGTGCTATCGAAAGATCCTTTGCATCTCATACAAGGACCATGTAACCAACAAAGAGGTCCACAACAGAATCAAACAAGCCATCGGGCCCTATGAAGACCTCCTAACGACGGTAAAGAGACGGAAGCTGAAATGATATGGGCACATCTCACAAACATCTGGCATGACAAAGACCATCCTGCAAGGCACCATTAGGGGAGCAAGATGACGAGGAAGACAGGGGAAGAGAACATCAAAGAGTGGACAGGCCTGGACCTCTCAGAGACACAAAGGGCAGCAGACGATAGGAAGAAGTGGAGACAGCTGGTTTCAAGGTCATCGGTGGTGCCCCAACGACGCTACGGGTTACGGGATTGATGATGATGATGAATATAATTTGTCAATATACATAACAACTAAAGTTTTATATGAAGTTAATCAAGTAAATAATTAATGTTCTGTTTGGAAACAGTATCTTAATCAATAATTTAAAGAGACAATGTACCAACAGAAATATAAATGTTTTACTTGAAGTAATAATATTATTGCTCTACCTCTCCAGAAATGTTGGCCACAATGCTTGGAACACGGCCAGTGTCGCTTTCACGTCATTTGCACAGTATATCATGAGATTCTAGAAAGAGAAATACGCGTAAGAGATGAATAAAGACCTGAATGTTGGCCTGCTTAAACTCTCAGACAGAAAATTTAAAAAGAATTCCAGATATCAGTATAATAATGGAGTTTGCCACAGGAATATCAATAGAGATGCTTCATTGTTCTTGAATATTTTGTGAAATATATACTCTGATGGGTATTACTTTTTAGTTTGCAGCATAATGACCATGAACATGTACCAGGCAATGGGCAAGGGCAATTAACCTGAAAAGATATTTAATTAAATTACAATTAACTTCTCTGATTAAATAAAGTTAAATTAAACTAACCTCGCATATTTCTCAGGTCAATTAAATTAAACTCCCAAATTCTTCAATTAAATTAAATTAACGATTAATTTTAATTCAATTAATAATTAAATCATGTTAGTATAAATGTTTACACATTTAAAACAGTTCTAAAATCACAAGAACAGAAATGTGTTTTGTAACTTTGTTGGATAATATACAATATTTACATGCCAAGATATTTCTTCATGGGGCATTTGATCACATCTTAAAAGTTGTAGATGCTTATTAAAAAAATGATCTGAAAGGATTGAAAAGTTGTGGCTGAAGATTTGCAGGTGTGGTTTCCTCCTATATTCAAACACCAAATTAACAAAACCAGGCATAAATACACAGTTTCTATGCACCAAGTCATTATTTATGTAGTGTTTTATACTAAGTCAGAAGGTTTCACCTTTACACACTAGCATTTTTCTATATGTATACACTATGTTTTAGGCATAACTAGAACTTACATGTTCTTGATTTAAGTTGGCACTGTAAAAAGATTCCAAACTAAAGCTATATATTACCTTTCTCTACATCTCCCCATTAACGGTTATATGTACACATAGAAAATTATAGATGCATAGGTCTAATGGTCCCATAGGTCCACTTCGCTGCAAGATGCCAGCCCAAAATGTTTACTGTAAACAGATATTTACAGAAGCCAAGATTAGCCATCAACTTATCACCTTACCAGAGGATATTCTATTGTCTACGGCTTCCCTTCAATTTACAGGTGCCTGAATGAGCAGCCCACCCCAGTTGGTACAGTATCTATGTGCTCTGTGATGTTCTCCCTCCCATTCACACATGCCAGAACCTGATCCCTTTTTGTAAAGTTAATTAATTACATTAAATTAAGTTAGCCTTTCTGGAAAAGTTAACTAATTAAATTAACTGAATTGAGTTAATTCAATTAACAATTGAAATTAACCAGTGCCTGACAGATACTGCATGATATAATCATGCAGTGATTAACCCATGTTAAAAAATGCCATGTTGCATGAACTGAAAGCCAAACTTCAAATGTATGTCGCATAGTAATTGATAGCGGATCTGCGAGGGAATCAAAGTATTTTATTTATTATTTACATGTCAAAAAGTTAAAAAAATAAGTAAACAAAATCATGAATCAATAATTGTTCTAATATTTATAATGTAATCTATTGTGATCATGATTACAAGAAAACAAATTAACTTAGTGTAATTTATTAACCAACATGCAACCAGAACAGCACAGGACGGCTACAAATTGGCAGGCACTCTTGACAGTGGCTGAGCTTTGTGACTTTTTGCATTTCAAGAATAGCAGGATTTCACTAGTACTTAACAACAGGGAAACCCTAATAACTGATACAACCAACAGCACACCTGGAAATCTTCCCTGACGTCCTTCATGTCTCCCTTCACAAACACCTGTCGTGTCTCCTTGTCCAGTGGTGCCCCTTTGCAGTGAAGCTGGTAGACATCGTTCAGATTGTTCAGTGTGCTTTCTTCTGCCCACTCGAAAGACTGTCAAGACATTTAAAGTAGGTTCACCACTATTTACAGTACTGATAGTCACAAAGCACAGCTCATACTATCACCAAATGTTCTGCTACAGAATATTTATTTATTTAAAAAATGATCAGTAGAATTCAAAATGTAGCCACAAAACATTGCAACAGAAAATTATTAATGTTTTTTATGTGTGGTAATTAGAATTGTACCATTAAGTGCTTGATTTTATCTCAAATATTATGTCACGTTTTCATCCTAGTTGTGTTTTCTGTATATTAGTTTCTTCAACTTGACTAAGTTGTAGAACAGTTTGACTTACTGGAGGACCTCTCCCCCACTGGTTCTCCTCCAGCTCCCGGACCTCCTTCCTTCGACTGTTCTTCTTCCGTGCAATATACAGCATTCGTTGAAAGCCAGTCTGTCCAGAAGTCGCAATGTGCATCGACATTGTGTCCAAAAACCGGGTTTTCGGACCCTGAAATTTAAGTGGAAATGTTCATCTTATAACAGTTGATGTGGTTGAGATTTCTTCCATTGCAAATAAAACATCTACACAATGTATGTATTTATATACTATACAAGTTTGTGTGTGGTGTGTGTGGCGTGGTGAGTGTGGTGTGTGTGGCATGGTGAGTGTGGTGTGTGTGGTGTGGTGAGTACTAATAATAATACTGTAGATCAATTATTTTTATTATGTCATACACACTTTGATATAATACTGCTCCTTGATAAATGTTCGGTCAAAGCTGACGTTGTGTCCAATCACCAACTTTGGTGGCCATGTGCCACTGACTGGCTTTGTTGCTCCCCTGGTCGTCTCCAGTGGTATCAAGTCACCGGTCGTTGGTCGCTGATCCTTCCACTTAAAGCAGTCTTCAACAAGTCGATCACTACACCATGAATACCTATAGTCATAATGGAAACTGTTATTTACTAATCATGCGCAATAGCAATTGTTGCTTTAAAGTGATATACTTCCTGTTACTTCCTTATTTCAAGCCAGTGGATGTGCCATGCTGCTAATACCGAACTTGACTTCCAACTTGAAATTCAATATATATATATACAAACATATATCTATTAGTTAGATTATGAAACTGTTGATCCTTCCATACTTAAAAGCAGCTTGCATGAAGCAGAGCATAACAGAGCTTCCTACATCTCCATTCAACAAGAAACAACCTAGTTTGAGGCAACAACATTTTTCTAGTTGGTGTTCAGAGTGAGAGTACAGGTGTACTGTAATGGCATACAGGTGTCATGTACACAAATAACTATTTACAACATAAAATCATAAACTTCAATTGAGATAGGGTAAAACTGTTTTCTTCAAGGTACAATAATTGTTGCGGTTTCATTCTAGACACAGGATATAATTTTCCACACGTCAATGTATAACTTCTGCATCATAAATCATGTAAATCTTACCAAGCTTTAGGAGAGACAGCTACAGCCAATGTTGGAAAGTTTCCTTCAGACATTAATACTTCGACGTCAAACACTAACGCCTCATCTTCTGGGTAGACAACTTCCACACATGTCCCTGTTATTGGGTCATATTTTGTCCACCCTTTCCGGAAGACCCACTTTCGTGGTCGTGGAGGCAGCGACATATTGGCCACAAGTTCCGCTTGCTCAAAGTAAGGTTTTGTCTGTTTTGTGGCCAACATTTTGAAGTGTTCGTCAATGTTACTCCCTAATAATTTTGGCAGTGAAAAATCTACATCTGCCAGTGTTCCAGTTGACTTTCCCCAAAGGTTGTGATCACCGAGATGTTTCTTTATGCTTTCCTTGTCTTCCACACCAACGTTTGTCATTGGTGCTGTTCCAAATATTTGTTTGTGGAGAGATTCATACAGCATCTGTATGTTGATAGTGTTGTGTCTTGTCTTGTTGGGTTTGTGCTTTTTGCTAGTTGGTACAGGTTTCTGCCCTTTGATGCTTTTACCGATATTAGTGGCACATCGCCGACATGAAGTAACACGCGTGTGTCTTTGCCACATGTCGCTTTGTAAGTGATGACTGTATCTTGAAAGTACCCATCTGAGTCTACTTGAAACTACGTCTACGTTGTGCAACCCCATCATGCTATGCCTATGGCTTTACACTAGTCCAGTTAACACTTTAAAAATGTCAGCACTGCTTATCAAACGTCGTGGACATTAGACATGTACCAAGTGTACTGTTAACTATAAACAGGTCCGGTGCTTTAGTGTTATCAGTTTAATGAGGATGTCATTGCCATTGGTAAAATAGAGGCTAGACCATGGCATGGGCGATATAAGGAGTTATAATTTCGAGGTCTAAATCTTGGCTGTACGAACATAGTCATAGGTGATAATGTCATGCATCTCATCACATAATCATGCATGGGTGACTAAATCAGCTTTATTTTCCAGGCATGCATAAATGACGACAGAAACGTGAAACCCATTTTGCGAAATTTTAAGACACATCTGCAAAATACGACCGATGACCGCATTGGGCATCATCGCTGTAAGGGCAAAATATGAGCCAACCCGTGCCTGCCTGGATCTTCGGGTTCCAATTTTTTTTTATTAGTCTTGTAATACTCTCATTTATTCTTCATAATTTATTGTTGTAATTTTCACAATAATTATTATGAACTTAGTCTCGCTTATCCAACTATCGCCTTCGTTAACTGTTTTGGCTGATTTAACTTTTTCAATCCAATCAAACAGCTGGGTCAATATAAACAAAGTTTAAGATTAATTCGAATTGCATCTTATAAACTGATAAAAGTTCACTGATATTTGATGAATTGGCCAAATGCCCGGATGAAGGCTAATTAATATAATTGTGTATGCCACCAGAATCTGGACGCATAGATAATTTCCGGCATTATGAACTGTGCTGTTTACGAGTATGAGATGTCTGATGTTTAATTTTACTGCGCACAGTCTCGCGATAATTTCAAATACCTTATGGCTACCAATATTTAATCTTCGTTGTGTATTGTGATTGATAAATATGTATGAAATAATAAAAGTGCAATAATAATACAACGACAATAAATGTCTCAATATTTATAGAATAAATGTACCGAGTTCCCATAAGGCGAGAACACTCAACGTGATCAGCATCATGGCGGACGGTGCCGAAGATTCAGGAACCAAAATAAAAATTACGATTAAAACACCTAAAGAAAAGAAGGATGTTGAAATCTGTTCTACTGCAGTGGTTAAAGAGGTAAATATGTAGTGATATTTATTAACAGTAAAGCAATATTTAAAATAGGATTGACTTTACGCCAACATCGAAACAATCGCGAACATATTTTTAGTCCAGTCATTGGCTTGATCAAGGCGATGTCATCACATGGACTTCGACTTTTGCCATGTCATAGCAAATAAGAATAACCTGTATTTTTCGAATTATTATGTATTGCACATTTCAAACAGCTGTGACATTATAACAACGAATGGAAAGTTGCTGATTGTGACTCGTTTAGATGGATTATACGTAACTGCACATGTAAACATTTCAGAATCCACGGCACTGGCACTACTACTAGTAGGTACATTACATTCCGCTTGGTGCGCTGCTTAAAATTTGTCTATTGAGAATTGACCCAGAATGTGTGACCTCCATCTTTATTTTTGATGGTCTTGCATATGCATATCATAGCATTATGCAAATGAACGTGTGACCTTAAATGTTACAAATATCAACCTAGGCTAGCGCTGGGCCTAAAATCTGTTTAGCCAATTTGGCTAAAGGTTTAAATTTTCTTTAGCCAAATGAGATTTTGTTTAGCCATTTTTTTAGCAGACACTAAGATGACAAAACGTAAAAATGCAAAACACGACATTAAAAAAATGTGTTATGGCCTCGTAAAAAAAAAGAAACTAGTTTCTTGTCCCCGCCCATTTCCTTTTTTGTTTACTATTGAAAAAGATTATTTTAAAAAGTTTTTCCGGTTCTGTGAAGAAATCTTTGTCCAAACAAATTTTGCTGTACGAAGTACTGTTATACTCTTTCAGTTCACTCGTTATTCATCATACAAGGTGTAGGGATGTATGTGCATTCTACAGAGTCTAAAATAAGATTCAAATGATGATGCCTTGCATTAAATAGTCTTGGCAGACTCATTTACAAAATTCCAGTCTCAATCAGTATAAATACCATTCAGGCCTGTGATACATACTAATGAAACCATGGCCAAACCTGCACATAACATCTATAAATATATTCAACATTGCGTTTGCTTCTTGTTTCTTTCTGGTCAATTTAAGTAGTGTTCCGGTGTAACAGGTATGTGCCATATTACATTTACGTAAATGTTTCTATTCATCTGCCATTCCCACTAAAAAGTAATGTATTTGACAATGGAATGGCAGGCTATAATAGTAATATACATCACTGGCATGTTCCATATTGCATCGAAAAAAACTACAGCTTATCAACCACTGGGAACATCTAAGACATGGCGGCCATCTTCGAAACTAATACAAAAAAATTCATAAATAATAAAGGCCTCCTTCTAACTTAAAAAAGTCCAGACGAGAAACTAGTTTCTTTTTTACTAGGCCTAATATACGATATATTATATAAACAATATACGTATATTAAACATATAGATAGTCACAAGAGAACATAACACCAATATAAATTAATATAACAACGTTTAATTATAAATATATAATACAAGAAAATCGAGCACACACTGCAAATCTCCAACACTGAGAACGTCACCATGATGATACAAGTGTCGCCCCAAATGTCCACCACCACTATTCTGGTCTCTGCGACAGTGTCCACCCGTTTCACTAAGAGTGAATCCGGGACGCTGCTCCTTCACCGTACAGATCTTGAAGGCTTCCTCATGAAAGCGTTCTTAGCTGCTCGAGATGGTGCATCGCTTGCGTCAACAAGGTCCGCCTATGGTAGGCAAAATTGTTCGCCCCACTCTTCGTCTCTGGGGCGAAAGTCGACACCGGGTTTTACTAACTCACCAATTTGGGCTTTCCGTAGCCAAATGGCTACGGAACTAATAACTTAAGTTTTAAAATCGATACACACTAACCGTTTCACATATGTATTCCGTGACATACAACCGACACTTAGGCGTCAAGAAACTGAAGAAATGTGCTCCAAATAATTATTTATGAGTACATTTATCGGTCACACAGAAAAGATTTCATAAATAGCCGCCATACTGTGCACGTGATGTTGCCTTTGGGTCACATGATCAAACGCGATTTCGTGTAGAATGAGGCCAGAATGGGCCAGCAGCACAGACATAAATAAAACACCCGTTAGTAAGTTAGTAGTTTATAGGGGCATTATTAATTATGTAACTCTATGGCCAGCAGATGGCAATTCTTAGCGTGACCTCATATAGATCTATGGAAATCCCGTTTGCTATTCTCGCTCACAACAACATCCGGTTATATACAAACTTTGACAAGCACATGCGTTCTGACAAAAAGGTAATAATTTCACACTTTTACATGGTTATTGTCAGGTAACTTTAGTGATATACATATAAGAATGCATACAGACACGAAAGATTGCTCTGTTTATGGCGTTTTTGTAAGGTTTCACGTTTCATGAAAATACTTACGCTTTTGATGAACGAGATCTTCGCCCCTACTACAGCAACAGCTAGATAGAAAAAAATGTAGGGCGATTGACTTTGCCTACACCTATGGGCGATAATCGCCGAGTTCGCGTGATCGTTCGCAGTGACGAAGTCTATCTGTCTCTGGCGCTTCGGCAGTAACATCGATCTCCGGTGGTCTGCACATATATCGTGTTTTACCAAGTCTTCTTGGGCTTGGCGCAGTCCTTCCCGGTGACAAACACGTTCTTGCTTTTGCGTGCACGCAAACTGTGCAGCGAAAGACGTGGCTTTTGCTATCGTGACTTGAATAAGCCACGCAAAACGTACGAACCAGTCCGCCTTTTTTCTTTCGTTTCTTTCCGCTATCTTCGCCGGCCGAAATACATTTACGAATCATTTTAACCGATAACAAATTTAAAAACTGCGAGGAAGTGAGCTCCCACATTTTAAGGTTATAATATTATTTTTGTAGCTGCCCAGCAGGACGCAAACTTTCGCTGAGAGCAATTCCATCATTGGCTTATCGCCGGGCAATTATAGATTAGGGGGTGCGAAAAACAATTCCATGGATGGCGGGTATGACTGCCTAATGGCGGGCAGCTATGATTCACGGGTTCACCGCCGCTTACACGACAATGCGCGTTAACATGATCGTAAATGCGTTTCGCCAAATTGGCGAATAGTTTTGTTTTCCTTTCGCCAAATGGGAAACCGTTTCGCCTATGGCGCAATTGGCGATCGGCAGCGCTAGCCTAGTCAACCAATGAAAGACTGACGAATCATATGGAATTTTCGCGGGGCGTCCCGGAGTGACTTTGACCGAGGTAAGCCCGTGTTTACTTTTACCTTGTGAATAGTAGTTAAACTTAAGGATAAATATTCATCGAACAACTTTAGCACGTCAATAAATAAACTCTTAAGTATTTCAGCTTTATAATGATGTGTGTGTTACGATTGTGGGTTTGTTCGGACGAGTACAGCGTCGTTCGGGAAATTAGCTATGCGCGCGCTGTTTAGCGTTTGAAAGTGCGTTTGTGTTGACTTTAATTGCTGCGCGGCCGCTGGTTCCTGGGGGAGCGGTGCCGGTGCGAAATGGGCGCACGTCATGCAAATTATTAAATACTTTGTACTAACAACCTTATTATTATTATAGGCTTATTGTGAGCAAGTAATTCAAGTTTATGTTTGTTCAGCATTAGCAAATTAAGTTAGTTTTTAATAGATTTTCAACTGTTAGCACTCAGACTGGGAACGTAGGCTGTAACGTTCTGTTCTAATAATTTAGGTCAAGTCGTTTTGCGCAATTCAAAATCCACGCAATCGAAGTGTTTGTAACCAACTGCTGTTAGATTTAATGGGAACAAGTAATTATAGATATATCAATGTTGTGTGATATTAATAATCATTAAGATAGCTCTTGTTCAAATGTTATATTTTTACAATTTAAAAGTTGTACTCTTAACTTCTGGTTTGTGCGTGAGCAAGGCGCAATTTTGAGTGGGTCTGACGTCGTGATATTTCAGTATTTAAATCCACGCCATCTGCCCTTTTAGAATTATGTGCTGACAATTTTGCATGCAAACAATCGATCAAACATCTGTTATTTTGTGTGTCCTTCCCTTATATCATGTTTGATACAGAAATAAATTAAGTAAAATGAGAGTTTTGTTGAGCAATTGTTTGAACTTTTTTACACATACTTTTTTACTATTTCTACACATACTTTTAATGCACAACGTGTGTGCGTTCGTGCGTATAATGTGTGTGTGTGCGTGCGCGTGTATATATATATTTATATATATTCTTTATTTCATGTTCTAGGATTCCACAATACATTTGAAGAAAAAAAGGATAACACACACCAGAAGACAAACAAGGCTGACAAAGACTATATGAAAATGTTGAATATGTACACCGAGTCCACAGTGTCCAGTTAACATTCACACATTACACATGCACGGATTTATGAAACTGATCTCTGAATATGTGTACACTTATTCGACAGTATCATGTGAATATTATAAACATTACTTCATGTTGAAAAGCATGACATTAATTTATGAGACTTTGAAATATGAACATTTCTGCACTGCCCTGTGAACACTGACACATACACTGGCACGGAGTTATGAAACATTAAACTGTGAATATAGTTGTGCTGAGCCTTCAGTGTACTATGTGGTCTTCCGCATAGTTCCATTTAAAAGCGTAGTGAAGTTGACTAGTTCTTGTACTGCTGCATTGCTTTGTGTGTTGTCCTTTTCCATGTCTCTATCAGCTACTGTGAACAACATATAAACATTACTTCATGTTGAAGTGCAGGACATTATTTCATTAAACAATTACATTGATGTGCCGAACTTGCAGTGTACTGTGAACCAGTTTTGACACAGTTAACTATAAATATTGTTGCATTATGCATGCAGAACATTTCAAAGCTTCTCTCAATGTATAATAAATTGTGTTATTTTTATGCAATGACAGTGGTTTTTTTATAATTATACAGTAAACACTACAGATTCTATGAATTTTCCAGCTTCACGTGTCACTTAATTATACATAGTTAGGCCATTAATACCTGTAATTATGCAAATGTCACATTACAATAAATTATGTCATCAAAACATCATACTGTAGTAATGTAAATTATGTACATCATTTCTTAACATGTCAAAGTAAATTTACAAAGACCACTGCCATGAACACTTACTTATGGCTGAAATAGTTAATTTATCAACATAAATCGGTCAAAGGTCAATGGAGGTCAAATAATCAGGTCACTAGGGTAAATATTATGGTCAATAATTACAGCCTCTATTGACTTGATAGCATCCCAATCCATACTTAATAAAAAATAAATCGGCCATTAAGACCCGCAAATAAGTCAAAGGTCAAGATTGTGATAAACTTGGTCATTAAAGGGTATTAAGGTCAATGTGTTAATAAATTCTCTCTTAAACCCCTAGCTGATCCCACACGTCATGCACAATTACTTAATTAGGGCATTTTTTCAACATAAATAGGTAATTTTTCAACATAAATTTTTTCAACATAAATAGGTAATTTTTCAACATAAATAGGTCATATGCAAGGTCACGTCAAGGACACATTATTAGGTCAATATTTTAGGGTCCCCTAACTTTTTATTCCACCTCAATATCTTCTTTAGTACACATTACGCCACGTTCCCCTGCATTCAGTGGCAGCGCAGCCAACAAACAGAAAGTCACAAGAAATGGACTCGATTCCATAAGACAAAATATACCCTTTTCTGGAAGACAAAAAGTGGAATAACTTCGCAAATAATAAAGATATTGAAAAAATTCAAAAAGGATGATAAACCGCATAACATACTTTATCAGACAGAAGTGTTTACATGATTATAAAACAATTTTGAATTTTTTTTTAATATACCTACTACTAGAGAGGTTGTTCCAGGAGGGCACCACAACATGCTTTGTGTGATATAAACCAAAATAAAATAAATGTTAGGTTTTTGTTATTCTAAGATTATTCAATATATAAAAATCGTGGTAATCAAAATTTTAATAAATATAGTAATTCCACAACGTCAAGGCAAATTATATAAATATGACTTTTGTGTCTATATCTATAGGTGGTCACATGACAAGTGATTATGCAACAAGTGAAACTATAAGTGCATTTATATTTTAGGTCCACATATAACATAATAAACAGGCTTTTTCAGTGGGTGGTTTAGATAATTCTGATCATTATTGTGTTACTGACTGTTAAATTGACATGGGGCATTCAGTTAATTGTTGTAATTTTGCATAATGGTCAGCAGCATTTCTTTTTAGGCTTATCAGGTGCACTTTTGAAACAGGTCCATAATGATATATTGTTTATGTTTGTGCAATAATTATGTAAATCACATTTTTCCTAAATGAAATTACAGTGATAATGATGAATTAAACTTATCAATGAAAGCTGGTGCACTTTCGACCAGAGATGCATCCTGTTTGCTGCCACTTTCACCCTCACTGCTACTTCTACATGGTCAATATTGGAATAATCATTAAAAATGCTGCCAAACTAAACAAAAATACAAATGGAAGGAACTTGCTGATTGACTTTAAAAACAACCACAAGGGTGAGTGGCATTTCTACATCCGACTGGAATTGTGTGAGGTTAATATAATTTGGAAATTTATTAGTTAATTGTAGTTTAATTAATTATACACCCATCAGTTAATTTGAATCTATGTAAGTGATTAAGTATGTTAAATGTTTAATTGAAAGAAAATAGTTCTGATGGAAAGTGTAATAGTAATAGCTTGAAATGTTGTAGTAATCTATTACATTGCAATGTAATAGACCCCAGGCCTGATAGCAAGTTGTGTGCTCCATTCAAGTTTACCATTAGCTTCTTGAAGGATAAATCCTCTTTGCATTTGTGCATAAGGCTCAAACAAGACCTATCTGCATTAACTTTTGAACCAACTTATAATTTTGGGCACAACTAGTAATCAATTACATAGCAAATGTAATCATATCGCTAATTACAGATAGACGTCAGAACAATGGTTTGCTAGACACTGTAAGAAAATATTGCTAAATTCAATTATTTCAGTAAACATTAAGAATTGCAAATTTAAGACAAAACATAGCTGGTTTCGTTATAGCAAATCAAATAACTATGGGGGTTATTGCCAGTATCCCTGGTAATAGATGGTAGCAATTTTGACATAGTGTAACACAACAATGAAATAAATGCTGCAGAAATTAATCTTGGAAATAAAGAAAATATTCTTTTCCATTTTCGTGCACCTGGCATACCCATTTTTCTTTATCCTATCGTTCTTAAAATATGCATAGATAATCTATGCCAATATGTCTACATATTCAGCAAATTTTAGATACATAATAGGACATTACAGGCAGAATTTGCATGTAAATCCTTTTTTTGCAGAAGTGCTCTGATATAGCTGCTCATTTATTGGTTTAAATTTAAGCACATTCTGAGATATCAACTTTTTTACCATTGGTTGATTTGACACAGAATGAGCCTATCGTTGATGCGTCAAGACAATTGGAGGTTCTGTAACATGTACATGCCATGGACTTGTTTCAGTTGAAGGAGCAAGTGGCTGCCTTGTTTAACACCAACTTGGAACAGTTGTGCCTTATCTTTGCTGGCAAGATTCTCAAGGATCCTGACACGTTGACCCAGCACGGGATCAAGGATGGACTCACGGTCCACCTAGTCATCAAGTCTGCAAACAGGGTAACACTAGCATGCTATTGCATTTACTTCATCATTTCAGCTCTGTTTTGTTGAATTCTATCTGTGTGGTATATTTTCATGAAGTTGGATGTCGATCACATCCTCTGACTTAGAATATTCTTTATGATGTGAATATTTGGAATATTTTAAAGCACCAGTAAGTTGGTTCTTTGGATTCATTTCATGTTATAGAACTTTTTGATGCATAAACTACACAACATCACGTTACTATATTGAAACAGTTGTACCATTTCTGTTGCAGTCACAAGAACAAGCAGCTGAGCGTGCTAGGCAGGTCAGTGTTCAAATGTAAATGATCTGCTTCCTTTTGATTAATTGATATTTCTTCCCTTAATCACAAAAGACATCTTCCCACCCTACCCACCCTAGGAGTGACCAATAATAAATTACCACAGTGTTCACAAATTGGAGTTATACATAGGGGTGCTTTATAAAAATCAACACCGCTAATAATTATTGCACAAATGTGATTGAGGTATCATTTTGTTGCTAAAAAGACTCATTATAACAAAATGGTAAAACTACAGCACATAATCTTATCATGGGGATATTACTTTTTGAATTTCATCAAAAAAAGAAAGCAAAAATTGTTTTGTACAAAATAAAACAAAAATGAATCAAATATGTTGAGAACTTTTATTTTTACTATCCCAATTCAGACAGGCCCATCGGTCCCGCATCATTTACCATAGCAGTGCGTGCTGTCGAAGCCAGCCAGATATTTACTTCAAAAAAGCCCGCAACATCGTTCTAACTGTCTGAACTAGTACAATAACTTGATTCACTAATGCTGTCATTCAATTTGCCGAATTATTGAAGTGGAAACTTGAAATAATCCGGCCTAAAGTGAACTGACACAGAACGAAGTGAGAAGACAAAATGGCGGATTAGTAAATAAAAAACTCAGGTGGCCCAGACAACACATGTTTGTAATGACGATGCTCATTCACTGAATATAGCCCGCTCGCTCATAGTAATAGCATAGTAAAAGCAGCCATCTATGGGCACCAACTATGTGATATGTTTTGTAAGCTAGATTGTCATTAGCTATCATTGACTGTGCTCATGAATAAATATGTAACAGAACGAAGAGTGTGTAAGCTTTCCAATGATACCATTTGTTCCCGTGTGAGATACTGGTGACAGAAACGAAAATTGCTAGTACAGAGTGATACCAAAATTGGCCCAGAATTGGCCGGAAGGCTTTTCACACTGATCGTGTGGGTCAAATTCATCCCAGTGGTCACTCCCAGAGTAAAAGAACCTTGCGGGTTGCAAAGGAAAGAGATCTGCAGTATCTACTGTTGGTTGCCAACAATCTGGAATTACCTGGTCCATTATAGTAGAAATCAGTTATAATTACTGGTACATGCAATTGAACATTTTATATTGTAAATATTACATGTTCAGATGCCAATGAATTGGAAATTTCATTTGTAAATTATTTTCCATTTGTCGAAGCATCCTAGAATAATAAAATCAAGGTATAGAACAGGACATTTTTGTCGGCATGGCTTAGTTCAGTTATCATTGTAATCGAAGTGGTAAACTAATTGTAATACAAAATATGCCAGTCATGAAAATTTAATCATCTTATAATTATTGCTGTTGACACAGTCAGTTATGATCAAGAGAATGTGGGGTATTCGATATCAAATTTGGCCAAAAGCATCCAAAATAAATGTGGCAGAACATCATCCTAAATCTTGATATGCTGTTTACCTAATAAAAGACTGCACATTAAAAAGATGTTTTTCCATTTTTGTGTACACCCAGTATACCAGTTGTCCTCCCCCCTCATTCTATAATTTTGTATAGACAATCTGTGCTAACATATCTACAATATCTACATCTTCAGCAAATTTCAGATACATAGCTTGAAAACTTGTCGAGTTAGAGGCACATAAAAACATGTATAAAAAAATTATTGGAAAAATTTTGGGCACTTACCCCCTTGCTCATATTATACAAGGGCATTACAAAGACAATTTGCATGTAAATGCTTAGTTCTTTTGCACAAGTTTTAATTTAATTATAATGTAGTGAAAGATGATGTAAAATAAAATTTATAAAAGCATAATAAAATTTTTTTATGAGTGCTGTTGATTGGATGTTGCATTTAAACTCAACCCTGAATGTAAGGTTTACCTGCTGACAATGATGTGTAAACGATGTTTCATGTGTTAATTAAAGGAAACAGCCAAATCAATAAATATATTAAGACACATATTGCGACTACTTTGTAGGATGTTCCCACTGCCCAACAGCCCAACATTGAAGCAACACTCCTCGGACTTAATAAAAATTTGTTTGCTAGGCTCATTTAAAATAAATTTGCAAAAAATCAAACCTACCTAGTATCCACTGCAACATGCTAGTTCGTTTGTACACATTTTTGTTGTTGTTTTTTGTGTGAAATCATCAGACAAACTATTAAATTAGTTAATGCTTGTTTAAGCATTAACTGAAGTGAAAATCGAAATGCTAAAAAATCACGATTTTCTTCCTTGGTGAAATTTCGTAACTTTGTCATGTTATCGGCGAGAGGATGGAGGTCATGCCCATGATCAGCATTTACCCACAAAGTGTTTATTTTTTTGGATATCCACTATTTTGATCCTTACCAGATCTAACAACTAAAGTAAATTCTTTCGATGATTTGAAAAAAAATTAAAAAAATTGTATTAGACACTGATAGACAGGCTGCGCACATTACTTAAGTTAGGCACACACTACACATCTGGACATAAGTGAACCGGATTCACGATGGGGTGAACCATTTGACAAAGCAGCTTTAAGGAAACAGCCAAATTAATAAATATATTAAGACACATATTGCAACTATTTTGTAGGATGTTCCCACTGCCCAGCAGCCCAACATTGGAGCAACACCCCTTGGACTGGGTGGCTTGGGTGGACTGGCAGGGCTTGGCAACATGGGAATGGGCTCGGCCAACTTCATGGAGATGCAGCAGCAACTGCAGTCGGAGCTGATGGGGAACCCCGAGATGCTGCGTCAGATGATGGACAATCCCATGGTGCAACAGCTCATGTCCAACCCGGACGTCATGCGACAGCTGATCACCAACAACCCACAGATGAGGGAGTTGATGGAGGTGGGTGGTAGTCTGGTTGATTGGGGAAGTCAGGGAGAATGTAGCACCATTGTAAGTGCAGTGTCATCTAGTGCACTATTAGGTTGTAGCTTATATTGGTGATGGTGTTTATAAAGTGGGATTTAAAGTTGGGAGAAGTCAATGAATGACATTTTCTTACACAACTATTTTGCTCGCTTGTATCAATAACCATCAGTCGCTGCCACCGCATATGGGACAATGCATGTCCCACCACCTGGTGAGAGAATATGAACTGATTGTCCTAGCATTAATTTCATGATGATGGCGACTCATGGTCGTTGAAACGATGAATTAAGTGAATAAAATAGTTGTATAGTTCATTTTGTAGCTTTTTGTTTAAGATTACTGAATTTTTTTAAACTATTCTCGTTATTATACCAACATGTCAATATGATTATGTAGATAGGTTATGCACTTGTAGTAATCTGTCGCAGGTGATAGTCACTGATGATTGTTTACACGATACTTTTATCAAACATCTTTTTTGTCGCTTGTGCACTGATGTTTGTACTTGGTGAATAAATTATTATTAATATTATTATAAGAAAAGATTCCTCGTCCATGTGATTTTATATTGAGTATTGTGAATGGAACAGGTATGTTTTACTTCAGAGGAACCCTGAGATCACACACATGTTGAACAACCCTGAACTCATGAGACAGGTAGGCTCAATTAGTTTCCCCAAAAACAATGGAAATGTTGACTCAGCTCATGTTGAATGACTTTTGCTGTATATTGTTGTATATTGATCACAAAATATATGTTTGTTTGAGAGACTTGGACATGCTTTGAATAGTGTGGGCAAATGTCAAAATATGGCTGTCCATCTTGTTATCTGTAGTATCTACTTGTTTACATTGTGGGAATGGAAATACATCTAAATGCATATCCATTGAATATATATATATATTTATGTTCCATTCCACACACTGTCTGTGTTATCACTTTCCTATTGTGCTGAAAGTGATATTTATAACAGATATTGTATGTTTGTGTGTAGACGATGGAGCTGGCACGGAACCCTGCCATGCTGCAGGAGTTGATGCGCACTCAGGACCGCGCCATGAGCAACCTCGAGGTGGGTAACAGTGCATGGCCACACTGGTCATCTACTTACACGGGAAACATCATAAATAGTTCTTGTTCTCGTTTCTGTATTGTGGGAGATTTTAGTCAGTATATTCAGTGGGTTTGGGAAGATGTGTTCATTATAGACAAGGACTGCTAATTAAGCACAGGTAGAATATTTATAATGTATAACAAATATCATGTTTGTGGTTTCACAATTGGTTGTCGAGGTGTTGTTGCTATGAGTCATTGTTGCTATGAGTTGTGTCCATTGCCAGAGCATCCCTGGTGGATTCAACGCCCTGCAACGCATGTACAGGGACATCCAGGAACCCATGATGGATGCAGCCACCGAGGGCTTTGGCTCGAACCCCTTTGCCAACCTTGTCAACAATCCAGGTATGTGTTTACAGGTTGGAGGGGTGAACACAAGAAATGGTAGTATGGGTTGGCGGGATGTGGGAGATCAGAGTGGCATGGGGTGCTTTTGAAGATAAACAACAGCAAATGATAAAGGTCAGGTCAGACAACTAATTAATTATTTTTGTTTTGTACACTTTCAGAACTGCTGGGGGTTTGTTTTCTTAGAGAGATGCTGCACATGTTTAGATTTCTGGATAGATAAAGACCTCATCGTTCTTGTTGACAAGATAAGACAATTATGCACTAACCCCTACAGTACAGTAACAAAGTTCTGTTGACAAAAGAAGACAATTATGCACTAACCCCTAACAGTACAATAACAACTGTTGACAAAAGAAGACAATTATGCACTAACCCCTATAGTACAGTAACAACGGTTGACAAAAGAAGACAATTATGCACTAACCCCTACAGTACAGTAAACATTTGTGACAAAAGAAGACAATTATGCACTAACCCATATAGTACAGTAAAAATTGTTGACAAAAGAAGACAATTATCCACTAAACCATACAGTACAGTAACAACTGTTGACAAAATAACATAGCACATTTAGACCAGCATCACTTCTGGATTCTACATATTTCAGTGTGGTTTATCTGAATACTACTATTTGCAAGGATTTTGCATTTGTCCTTTGCATCAGATCCTTTACTTCCGCTGGCAGGCAATGCAGTCTCCTGTCACACCAGATGCTTCTTATCCAGAGGCTGGTAATGACATGACAAGTATGAAGTTACAGTCCAGTTGTAGTCTTGAAAGTGTAAAAGAGAGTGTGTGACGAGGGTATGGATTGAAAGAAAGAGATCATTATACCCAGACATTTGAGATCTGCTTCCTGCCAAGCTTCAGCTTGTGTCATGTTTGTCTGTTGATCATTGCCCTTACTGTGTTGACAGCAGGAGGCACGCCCACAACGGCTGGGGGCCAGCAGCAGGGACACGAAAACACACAACCCCTGCCGAACCCCTGGGCACCCGGAGGGAACACACCTACAGGGGTGACTGGTACGCCCTCCACCACGGGAGCCACACCTACTGCTGGGGCAGGTACGATCCACTTACATAACTCTACAGGCTCTGTCTGTGTTGTTTGTAGCTCCAGAGACACTCCTTGTCCATGCTTCATGTTAGTCACATCACAACCTTGTCTGTTCGTCATGTTGAATTGGTTGTCACCAGTTTAATCATATCTCTTACATATTTTCTTGTAATTCTAGAGTCAGTCAGTCATTTGTAATTGTCACTGGGATATATTTAATTTACAGATATTATGTGAGTTGGCCCTCAGAGTAACCAGTGTGTATGATGTGTTGTTGCATACAGACAATGACAGTCGGCCTTCAGAGTAACCAGTGTGTATGATGTGTTGTTGCATACAGACAATGACAGTCGGCCTTCAGAGTAACCAGTGTGTATGATGTGTTGTGCATACAGACAATGACAGTCAGCCTTCAGAGTAACCAGTGTGTATGATGTGTTGTTGCATACAGACAATGACAGTCAGCCTTCAGAGTAACCAGTGTGTATGATGTGTTGTTGCATACAGACAATGACAGTCGGCCTTCAGAGTAACCAGTGTGTATGATGTGTTGTTGCATACAGACAATGACAGTCAGCCTTCAGAGTAACCAGTGTGTATGATGTGTTGTTGCATACAGACAATGACAGTCAGCCCTCAGAGTAACCAGTGTGTATGATGTGTTGTTGCATACAGACAATGACAGTCAGCCTTCAGAGTAACCAGTGTGTATGATGTGTTGTTGCATAGAGACAATGACAGTCAGCCTTCAGAGTAACCAGTGTGTATGATGTGTTGTTGCATACAGACAATGACAGTCAGCCTTCAGAGTAACCAGTGTGTATGATGTGTTGTTGCATACAGACAATGACAGTCGGCCTTCAGAGTAACCAGTGTGTATGATGTGTTGTTGCATACAGACAATGACAGTCAGCCTTCAGAGTAACCAGTGTGTATGATGTGTTGTTGCATACAGACAATGACAGTCAGCCCTCAGAGTAACCAGTGTGTATGATGTGTTGTTGCATACAGACAATGACAGTCAGCCTTCAGAGTAACCAGTGTGTATGATGTGTTGTTGCATAGAGACAATGACAGTCAGCCTTCAGAGTAACCAGTGTGTATGATGTGTTGTTGCATACAGACAATGACAGTCAGCCTTCAGAGTAACCAGTGTGTATGATGTGTTGTTGCATACAGACAATGACAGTCGGCCTTCAGAGTAACCAGTGTGTATGATGTGTTGTTGCATACAGACAATGACAGTCAGCCTTCAGAGTAACCAGTGTGTATGATGTGTTGTTGCATACAGACAATGACAGTCGGCCTTCAGAGTAACCAGTGTGTATGATGTGTTGTTGCATACAGACAATGACAGTCGGCCTTCAGAGTAACCAGTGTGTATGATGTGTTGTTGCATACAGACAATGACAGTCGGCCTTCAGAGTAACCAGTGTGTATGATGTGTTGTTGCATACAGACAATGACAGTCAGCCTTCAGAGTAACCAGTGTGTATGATGTGTTGTTGCATACAGACAATGACAGTCGGCCTTCAGAGTAACCAGTGTGTATGATGTGTTGTTGCATACAGACAATGACAGTCAGCCTTTAGAGTAACCAGTGTGTATGATGTGTTGTTGCATACAGACAATGACAGTCAGCCCTCAGAGTAACCAGTGTGTATGATGTGTTGTTGCATACAGACAATGACAGTCAGCCTTCAGAGTAACCAGTGTGTATGATGTGTTGTTGCATACAGACAATGACAGTCAGCCTTCAGAGTAACCAGTGTGTATGATGTGTTGTTGCATACAGACAATGACAGTCAGCCCTCAGAGTAACCAGTGTGTATGATGTGTTGTTGCATACAGACAATGACAGTCAGCCTTCAGAGTAACCAGTGTGTATGATGTGTTGTTGCATACAGACAATGACAGTCGGCCTTCAGAGTAACCAGTGTGTATGATGTGTTGTTGCATACAGACAATGACAGTCGGCCTTCAGAGTAACCAGTGTGTATGATGTGTTGTTGCATACAGACAATGACAGTCGGCCTTCAGAGTAACCAGTGTGTATGATGTGTTGTTGCATACAGACAATGACAGTCGGCCTTCAGAGTAACCAGTGTGTATGATGTGTTGTTGCATACAGACAATGACAGTCGGCCTTCAGAGTAACCAGTGTGTATGATGTGTTGTTGCATACAGACAATGACAGTCGGCCTTCAGAGTAACCAGTGTGTATGATGTGTTGTTGCATACAGACAATGACAGTCGGCCTTCAGAGTAACCAGTGTGTATGATGTGTTGTTGCATACAGACAATGACAGTCGGCCTTCAGAGTAACCAGTGTGTATGATGTGTTGTTGCATGCAGACAATGACAGTCAGCCTTCAGAGTAACCAGTGTGTATGATGTGTTGTTGCATACAGACAATGACAGTCAGCCTTCAGAGTAACCAGTGTGTATGATGTGTTGTTGCATACAGACAATGACAGTCAGCCTTCAGAGTAACCAGTGTGTATGATGTGTTGTTGCATACAAACAATGACAGTCGGCCTTCAGAGTAACCAGTGTGTATGATGTGTTGTTGCATACAGACAATGACAGTCGGCCTTCAGAGTAACCAGTGTGTATGATGTGTTGTTGCATACAGACAATGACAGTCAGCCTTCAGAGTAACCAGTGTGTATGATGTGTTGTTGCATACAGACAATGACAGTCAGCCTTCAGAGTAACCAGTGTGTATGATGTGTTGTTGCATACAGACAATGACAGTCAGCCTTCAGAGTAACCAGTGTGTATGATGTGTTGTTGCATACAGACAATGACAGTCAGCCTTCAGAGTAACCAGTGTGTATGATGTGTTGTTGCATAGAGACAATGACAGTCAGCCTTCAGAGTAACCAGTGTGTATGATGTGTTGTTGCATACAGACAATGACAGTCAGCCTTCAGAGTAACCAGTGTGTATGATGTGTTGTTGCATACAAACAATGACAGTCAGCCTTCAGAGTAACCAGTGTGTATGATGTGTTGTTGCATACAGACAATGACAGTCAGCCTTCAGAGTAACCAGTGTGTATGATGTGTTGTTGCATAGAGACAATGACAGTCAGCCTTCAGAGTAACCAGTGTGTATGATGTGTTGTTGCATAGAGACAATGACAGTCGGCCTTCAGAGTAACCAGTGTGTATGATGTGTTGTTGCATAGAGACAATGACAGTTGGCCCTCAGAGTAACCAGCATGTATGATGTGTTGTTGCAGGCATGTTCAACACGCCGGGGATGCAGAGTCTAATGTCGCAGCTCACACAGAACCCACAGCTGATGCAGAACATGATGCAGGCCCCATACATGCAATCAATGCTGCAGTCTCTGGCAGCCAACCCTGACATGGCACAACAGGTCATTGGCTCAAACCCAATGTTTGCCGGCAACCCACAACTCCAGGAGTATATGCGCACAATGCTACCAACCTTCCTGACACAGGTAGGAGTAGTGTTGAGTTGGTGCTGGTGTGTTTTGCTTGTTATCAGGCATTGTGTGGCTGGAAACGATCATAACAGGTTATTTGCTGTGGTTTTTTTAATTGAGTACATTTATAGAGATTGATTGTAGAAAAGTTTAATAAAGAAAATGAATTCAACAATTTAAAAAAAGTTGCCATTAACCTGCCTAGTAATGCGACAATAGTAAACAAACGCTAAAGTGCCTGTTGCAGTGAGTGAAACAGCATGAAATTGTAAGAGGCAGTTTTAATTAAAAAAATTACTTAATGCAAAGCAAATCTGACCTCTCTTGGTGAGAGGGGCCTCTTCACATTGGGGACTACTGTACTTACTGGGGACTACTGTACTTACTAGGGACTACTGTACTTACTGGGGACTACTGTACTTACTGGGGAATACTGTACTTACTTGGAATACTGTACTTACTGGGGACTACCGTACTTACTGGGGACTACCGTACTTACTGGGGACTACAGTACTTACTGGGGAATACTGTACTTACTGGGGACTACTGTACTTACTGGGAATACTGTACTTACTGGGACTACCGTACTTACTGGGGAATACTGTACTTACTGGGGAATACTGTACTTACTGGGACTACCGTACTTACTGGGGAATACTGTACTTACTGGGGAATACTGTACTTACTGGGACTACCGTACTTACTGGGGAATACTGTACTTACTTGGAATACTGTACTTACTGGGGACTACCGTACTTACTGGGGACTACCGTACTTACTGGGGACTACAGTACTTACTGGGGAATACTGTACTTACTGGGGACTACTGTACTTACTGGGAATACTGTACTTACTGGGACTACCGTACTTACTGGGGACTACTGTACTTACTGGGGAATACTGTACTTACTGGGACTACCGTACTTACTGGGGACTACAGTACTTACTGGGGAATACTGTACTTACTGGGGACTACTGTACTTACTGGGAATACTGTACTTACTGGGACTACTGTACTTACTGGGGACTACAGTACTTACTGGGGAATACTGTACTTACTGGGGACTACTGTACTTACTTGGAATACTGTACTTACTGGGGACTACCGGGTACTGTACTTACTGGGGAATACTGTACTTACTGGGGACTACCGGGTACTGTACTTACTGGGAACTACTGTGCTTACTGGGGACTACTGTACTTACTGGGGACTACTGTACTTACTGGGGACTACTGTACTTACTGGGAATACTGTACTTACTGGGGACTACTGTACTTACTGGGGAATACTGTACTTACTGGGGAATACTGTACTTACTGGGGACTACTGTACTTACTGGGGACTACTGTACTTACTGGGGAATACTGTACTTACTGGGGACTACTGTACTTACTGGGGACTACTGTACTTACTGGGGACTACTGTACTTACTGGGGACTACTGTACTTACTGGGGAATACTGTACTTACTGGGGACTACTGTACTTACTGGGGAATACTGTACTTACTGGGGACTACTGTACTTACTGGGGACTACAGTACTTACTGGGGACTACTGTACTTACTGGGGACTACTGTACTTACTGGGGACCACTGTACTTACTGGGGAATACTGTACTTACTGGGGAATACTGTACTTACTGGGGAATACTGTACTTACTGGGGACTACTGTACTTACTGGGGACTACTGTACTTACTGGGGACTACTGTACTTACTGGGGACTACTGTACTTACTGGGGAATACTGTACTTACTGGGGAATACTGTACTTACTGGGGAATACTGTACTTACTGGGGAATACTGTACTTACTGGGGACTACTGTACTTACTGGGGAATACTGTACTTACTGGGGACTACTGTACTTACTGGGGACTACTGTACTTACTGGGGACTACTGTACTTACTGGGGACTACTGTACTTACTGGGGAATACTGTACTTACTGGGGACTACTGTACTTACTGGGGACTACTGTACTTACTGGGGAATACTGTACTTACTGGGGAATACTGTACTTACTGGGGAATACTGTACTTACTGGGGACTACTGTACTTACTGGGGACTACTGTACTTACTGGGGACTACTGTACTTACTGGGGACTACTGTACTTACTGGGGACTACTGTACTTACTGGGAATACTGTACTTACTGGGGACTACTGTACTTACTGGGGACTACAGTACTTACTGGGGACTACTGTACTTACTGGGGAATACTGTACTTACTGGGGACTACTGTACTTACCGGGTACTGTACTTACTGGGGACTACTGTACTTACTGGGGACTACTGTACTTACTGGGAATACTGTACTTACTGGGGACTACTGTACTTACTGGGGAATACTGTACTTACTGGGGAATACTGTACTTACTGGGGAATACTGTACTTACTGGGGAATACTGTACTTACTGGGGAATACTGTACTTACTGGGACTACTGTACTTACTTACTCGGCGTCAGTGATGATCAATGTGACAGTGTAAACGCTGAGGATTTAACAAGATTTAACAAGATTGTCATCCCAAACAACAAGTTCCAGATGGCAAGTGGACAAGGAAGCCATTGGCTTATAGAGAATTCAACAATTTTCTCATCTATGTGTAGCCCGCCCTTATCAGATATCTGTCAATTCTATTTTTAAACATATTCACACTACTAGGATTAACACAATCATTTGGCAGTTTGTTCCATTCATTTATCACCCTCTGTGAGAAAGAATACTTTCTCATGTCCAACCTACACTGCTCCTTAACTAATGCTGCTTTGTGTCCTCTGGTTCTACTGCCTTCTTTAAGTTTGAAGAACATATTCCTATCAACATCCTCATAACCGTTCAATATTTTAAACACTTCTATTTGGTCTCCTCTTAGTCTCATGGTCTCTAGTGTTGTCAAACCACATTGTAATAAGCGACTTTCGTAACTAAGGTCTCTCAATTCTGGAATAATTTTAGTTGTTCTTCGTTGTATTCTTTCTAACTTGTCTATGTCCTTTTTACGATACTTACTTACTTACTTAATCCTCTTCGTGCGGGGTCACACATGAGGCCGACACCAAAGAACGCCAATGTTGCCTGTCCGTTGCAAGCTTCGTCACCTGGCCCCAACTCCACCCGAGAGCCTTCATCTCCCGCTCTACTGATCTTCTCCACATCTCTTTGGGTCTCCCCCTCGCTCTCTTGCCACCAGGGGTCCAGCGCATGGCCACTCTTGGAATGGATGTTAGCGGCATTCTGCAGACGTGTCCGATCCATTTCCATCTGCGACGTTTAACTTCGAGAGAGATGGGCTGCATACCTGTTCTTTCATGGAGATCCGTGTTGGAGATTTTGTTCGGCCAGTAGATTCGCAGTATCTTCCTGAGGCACTTGTTTTGGAAAACTTCCAGCATCTGGCATATGCTTTTGATAATTTTCCATGATTCCGCCGCATATAGTAGCACACTTAGGACATTGCTCTTGAACAGGCGGATCTTTGTTCTGTTGCTAATCTTGTTTGTTTTCCAGATATTCTTCAGTGCCGCAAATGCCCCTCTTGCCTTTCTAATCCTTGCCTTAATCTCAGACTCCGAGTTTCCATCTGTTGACACCTTAGCCCCAAGGTAGGTGAACTCGGTCACCTCTTCTATATCCTTTCCTCCAATCGTGATGGGGTCTGCTGTTTGGCTGTTGTTTCGCAGCATCTTTGTTTTGTTTATGTTTATCTGTAGCCCAATCTTTTCAGCATTTCTTGCAAGTTCATCGCTTTTTCTTTGGATGTCACTGTAGCGGTGCGACAGAAGAGATATGTCGTCTGCATAGTCTAGATCACCTAATGTTTCTGTGAAGGTCCATTTGATGCCGCTTTTGTCTCCTAGTGCTGTTTCCTTCATGACCCAGTCGATCCCGAGGCAGAAGAGGAAGGGGTATAGTATGCATCCTTGTTTCACTCCGGTCTTGATTTAAAAATCTTCTGTCAGGTATTGGCCACAAATGACCTTGGTCCTCAAATCGCCATATAGCAGTTTGATTATGCTCACAATCTTGGGGGGATTCCATAGTGCCGGAGTATACGCCAGAGAGAGTCTCTGTGAATGCTGTCGAAAGCCTTTTCAAAATCGACAAAGTTTGCGTAGAATGGCGTGTTCCATTCCTGGCATTGCTCCAGGATCTGCCTTAATGTAAAGATGTCGTCCCCACAGGATTTTCCTTTCCTAAAACCTGCCTGTTCTTTGCGTAACAGTGGGTCAAGGACTTCTGAAATTCTGTCAAGGATCACCCTGCTGAAAACTTTGCTAGTGATAGACAACAGAGTGATCCCACTGCTCCAGGATCTGCCTTAATGTAAAGGTGTGGTCCCCACAGGATTTTCCTTTCCTAAAACCTGCCTGTTCTTTGCGTAACAGTGGGTCAAGGACTTCTGAAATTCTGTCAAGGATCACCCTGCTGAAAACTTTGCTAGTGATAGACAACAGAGTGATCCCTCTCCAGTTTTTGCAAAGGCTAAGGTCTCCTTTCTTTGGTAGTTTGACGATCAGCCCCATCTTCCAGTCGCCTGGTGTTTCTTCCGTCTCCCATATTCCTTCAAAGATCTCTGTCAAGGCTCCCATGGTGACTTCTCCTCCGGCTTTCAACATCTCTGCACTTACACAGTCTGCACCCGGTGCTTTCCCAGACTTCATGGTTTCTCACTTCTTCAGCAGATGGTGGGTCTGTGTTGACCGTCAGGTCCTCTTTGCTTTCTGTAATTTCTGCTTGATTTCTTGGTGCTTCCTTGTTGAGGATGGTCTCGAAGTGTGTTTTCCATCTCTGGGTCTGTTTTACTTCACATTTCCATCCACATCTTTCACTGGAATATCACTATTTTTAAAACCGCCAGTCAGCGTTTTGGTTATCTTGTACAGTGTGGCCATGTTCTGTGTCTGTGCTGCTGCTTCTGCTTCATCTGCCAGATTTTCGATGAAGGCTCTCTTATCTGCTCTCGTCTTCCTTTTGACTTCTTTGTCCAGTTCTGAGTATCTACTCTGCAACTGTTCCTTCAGTCGTTGAGATTTGGCGTCGTTTAGCTTCTTTTTTGTTGCTTTTCTTTCATCAATTGTTGTCCATGTGTCTGACCTGATCCATTCCTCCTTCTTTTTTCTTCTGTACCCTAAAAGTTTCTTGCTTGTTTCCATCAGTGCCTGATTGAAACTGTTGATGTTCAATTCTTGTTCCTCTTGGAGTATGCGAAAGCGGTTTTTTTAAGTCCAGCTGGAAAGCTTTCTCTGTATTTGGGTTCTTTAACTTTCCTGTGTCAAATCGTCGTTGTCTCTCTTCTCTTCTTTGTGTCTTCCGTAGCTTCAAGGACAATGTTGCCACTACCAGCACATGGTCACTCCCGACATCAGCTCCGCGTCTGGCTCTAACGTCCTGAAGTGATCGTCTCCACTTCTGATTGACTATCACATGGTCGATCTGGCTGACAGTGTTGTTATCTGGGGACCTCCAGGTGGTTTTGTGAATGTTTCTGTGCTTGAATAGAGTTCCACCTATGACTAGGTCATTCTCAACACATAGGTCAGAGAGTCTCTCGCCGTTGTTATTTATGCATCCAAAGCCCTCGGTGCCCATAGCCCTTTCTCTTCCTGTGTTTTCCTTTCCAACTCTTGCGTTTAGGTCTCCTACCACCATGAGTACATCATGCCGGGGTGTTGTCCGGATTTCCTCCTCCAACTGGTCATAGAACTCATCCTTGATCTCCTCCTCTGCATCCTCTGTTGGTGCATTTTTACGATACACTTGAATACAATATTCCAAATGTGGTCTAACTATTGCTTTGTACAGGGGTACAATTAGCTGTTTTTCGTTATACATGATAGTTCTCCTAATTAGCCGTAGAATTTGATTTCCTTTTAAAGCAGCAATCCCACATTGCTATGAAACTTTCATGTCAGCACTAAATGTTACTCCTAAGTTTTTTCTTGTGTGGTTTTACCTAGTACAGCATCCCCCATTTTATATTCTTCGTCCATGTTTCCATGTCCTATGTGTATACATTTATACTTCCCAAAATTGAATAACATTTGCCATTTTTCTGACCATTTAACTAATTTATCTAGATCATCCTGTAAACTTTGTTTATCTGTATCATTTGTATTCTTTCTGAATACTTTTGTGTCATCTGCAAATTTTAGTACTTTGCTAGATATGTCATCTTCTATATCATTTATATATATTAAAGGATGAGCTGCGCACTGTACTATCAATGCTGGATGACGCGTAGTTTCATTTTTGTTAGAAGAAAAAGGTGTCTGTGAATCCGTCAACATGCAAAGTTTGATTGGAATCGGTCCAGTAGTGATGAATGTGTTAGCAAATATACAAATGAACACTTCGGTCATATATGTTTAAAATACAGATAAATAACTTGTTTTTCACTTTCTCATACTCCACAAAATGTACTTTATATTGTATTTTATATCATAATACACTCCTGTAGCATTATCAACATGAGTAGGTTACATTAAATATGTACATTGGCATACAACTGCGTTCAGCAAATGCAAAAACGTATAAATCGTGGTGGCCTTCTTGGATTGCTTGTTACCATGACGATGAAATGTAAAATGATATGGCTCATTTTAATAAAATGCATTTTTGTTGCTGAAATCTTGACTTGAAGTGATGCAGTCGATTTTCTTGCATATTCACTGGGAATGCAGTATTCAGTGGTCACAACAGATCAGGGCTGCCTGTAGTACTGAAATGGTTAAGCTGATCAGGTGTACTTAGCATCATCTTAGCATCTGTTTAACTGTGATGGCCTTGCAGTGTAGAAACACAGACAGTGGGTGTAGTAGTCAGGTGTGTCGTTCAATTTCAGATGCAGAATCCAGATATGCAGCAGGTGATGACGAATCCGCAGGCGTTGCAGGCGATCATGCAGATACAGCAGGGTATACAAACACTGCAGATGGAGTCGCCCAACCTCGTTCAAGGGTCAGTCTCCTCCACTCACTGGGGCACTTCCTAATAACCGCTGACAGAGCGTTTAAATGGCTGTTTGACCACAGTTGGCACATCAGATTTAATTTGTAAAATATAGACATACTATAAGGAACATGTTGGGACCTGGCCAAATTGTTTTGTATACAATAATATATCCGATGTTCCCTACTTAGTGGGTATAAGGAAGACTAACCACAAGGGCAGAATGAGGATTTAAACGTCGGGAAGCCATTGTACTACAATTTAAACGTCGGGAAGCCATTGTACTACAATTATTTGGGCTGTTTATGACTACTGGGTAAAGGATAGCACAATTAAGGAGATACTGGTCAAATAGCAGAAAAGCAAATTAGAAGCCCCTAAAACATCTGGTCACTTAATAGTTCATTGGCATTAGGAATTAGAAGGAGATTTTTAAATGTCAGTCATACACTTTCTGTGAATGCGTTTGATTGTGTGTGCAGGAAGGGCATCCCTGGCATGTCAGTGCCCCTGTTACTAAGTGAATGAGTTTGGTTGTGTGCGCAGGATGGGCATCCCTGACACAGTGCCCCCTGTTACTAAGTGAATGAGTTTGATTGTGTGCGCAGGATGGGCATCGCTGGCATGTCAGTGCCCCTGTTACTAAGTGAATGAGTTTGGTTGTGTGCGCAGGATGGGCATCCCTGACACAGTGCCCCCTGTTACTAAGTGAATGAGTTTGATTGTGTGCGCAGGATGGGCATCCCTGGCATGTCAGTGCCCCTGTTACTAAGTGAATGAGTTTGGTTGTGTGCGCAGGATGGGCATCCCTGACACAGTGCCCCCTGTTACTAAGTGAATGAGTTTGATTGTGTGCGCAGGATGGGCATCCCTGGCATGTCAGTGCCCCTGTTACTAAGTGAATGAGTTTGGTTGTGTGCGCAGGATGGGCATCCCTGACACAGTGCCCCCTGTTACTAAGTGAATGAGTTTGGGTGTGTGTGCAGGATGGGCATCCCTGACACAGTGCCCCCTGTTACTAAGTGAATGAGTTTGGTTGTGTGCGCAGGATGGGCATCCCTGGCGTGTCAGTGCCCCTGTTACTAAGTGAATGAGGTTGGTGTGTGTGCAGGATGGGCTTCCCTGACACGGTGCCCCCTGTTACTACGTGAATAAGCTTGGTTGTGTGTGCAGGATGGGCATTCCTGGCGTGTCAGTGCCCCTGTTACTAAGTGAATGAGTTTGGTTGTGTGCGCAGGATGGGCATCCCTGGCGTGCCAGTGCCCCCTGTTACTAAGTGGATGGGTTTGGTTGTGTGCGCAGGATGGGCATCCCTGGCGTGCCAGTGCCCCTGTTACTAAGTGGATGAGTTTGGTTGTGTGTGCAGGATGGGCATCCCTGGCGTGCCAGTGCCCCTGTTACTAAGTGGATGAGTTTCGTTGTGTACGCAGGATGGGCATCCCTGGCGTGCCAGTGCCCCCTGTTACTAAATGGATGAGTTTGGTTGTGTGCGCAGGATGGGCATCCCTGGAGTGCGAGTGCCCCCTGTTACTAAGTGGATGAGTTTGGATGTGTGCGCAGGATGGGCATCCCTGGCGTGCCAGTGCCCCCTGTTACTAAGTGGATGAGTTTGGTTGTGTGCGCAGGATGGGCATCCCTGGCGTGCCAGTGCCCCCTGTTACTAACTGAATGAGTTTGGTTGTGTGCGCAGGATGGGCATCCCTGGCGTGCCAGTGCCCCCTGTTACTAAGTGAATAAGTTTGGTTGTGTGCGCAGGATGGGCATCCCTGGCGTGGCAGTGCCCCCTGTTGCTAAGTGAATGAGTTTGGTTGTGTGCGCAGGATGGGCATCCCTGGCATGTCGTTGCCCCCCACCGCGGCACCCGCCTCCACAGTCAGCTCGGCCACGACCGTCCCAACCCCAACAGGTGGCAGCACAAATGTGAGCAGCGGGACAACAAACACAACAACAACAAGTTCGTCGTCACTGCCCGGCGGCACGCCCCAGGCCAACCCTGAGGCTCTCAGTACATTCATGGCCCAGATGGTGCAGATGATGGGCACTGGACAGATGGTACGTAATCTTCCTAGTAGATACTCATAACAAGGCGCAAAATCAACGCTGTTGGCTGCTGAGTGGCCGGACAGAATGCCCACATGTATTTTGGCGGCTCAAATTGGTGTTTTCTCAATATTTTTGAGGAGGAATATCCGTAAACTTAGGCGATGGCCACCGCCGATATACTCGGTTTGCTACACACCGGCTTTGCATATTTGACACTTTACAATGAACCTTCCGAAACAAGGTTGTTAGAAATTTTTTTTATAGATTGTAAATATGGGTTATTTGGAAGAAAACCGTAATTTTCTAAGTGATGATAAAGGTCCAGACTTGGAGGAAATGCCCTTCCTTGATCTAATGATGACAAGACAATGTCTTACGTAAACAAAACAATTCTTTGAGCACTGATTAATATTTGTTTACATGCATGTTATTTTTTTGTGTAAATGGAAAATTGGGAGACTTTCACTTTGAAGATGCAAAGTCTGATTGTTTTAACGTAGAATCATTTGATATAGTTAAAACTTTATGTTGACTGCCCAAGTGTGTTTTAATAAGCCTTTTACTATAATTTGATCATTATCTGTATATGAATATTAGCCTTATGAAATTAAATCAGACCCAGTTATTTATTGGTCGTGATGAAGTCATGTTGCCAAGTGAGACATTTGTTTGGCACACTGAAATGAGAAGGCGAGGGAGCCTATTCGACAACCGTGTACTTGTTGCAGCAGGGAGCCTACTTGACATCCTTGTACTTGTTGCAGCAGGGAGCCTACTTGTCACCCTTGTACTTGTTGCAGCAGGGAGCCTACTTGACATCCTTGTACATGTTGCAGCAGAGAGCCTACTTGACATCCTTGTACTTGTTGCAGCAGGGAGCCTACTTGACATCCTTGTACTTGTTGCAGCAGAGAGCCTACTTGACATCCTTGTAATTGTTGCAGCAGGGAGCCTACTTGACATCCTTGTACTTGTTGCAGCAGAGAGCCTACTTGACATCCTTGTACCTGTTGCAGCAGGGGGCCTAATCGACACCCGTGTACTTGTTGCAGCAGGGAGCCTACTTGACATCCTTGTTCCTATTGCAGCAGGGGGCCTAATCGACACCCGTGTACTTGTTGCAGCAGGGAGCCTAGTTGTCACCCTTGTACTTGTTGCAGCTAGGAGTCTACTTGACATCCTTGTACTTGTTTCAGCATGGAGCCTACTTGTCACCCTTGTACTTGTTGCAGCAGGGAGCCTACTTGACATCCTTGTACTTTTTGCAGCAGGGGGCCTAATCGACACCCGTGTACTTGTTGCAGCAGGGGGCCTAATCGACACCCGTGTACTTGTTGCAGCAGGGGGCCTATTTGACACCCGTGTACTTGTTTCAGCAGGGAGCCTAGTTGTCACCCTTGTACTTGTTGCAGCTAGGAGTCTACTTGACATCCTTGTACTTGTTTCAGCATGGAGCCTACTTGACATCCTTGTACTTGTTGCAGCAGGGAGCCTACTTGTCACCCTTGTACTTGTTGCAGCAGAGAGCCTACTTGTCACCCTTGTACTTGTTGCAGCAGGGAGCCTACTTGACATCCTTGTACTTGTTGCAGCAGGGAGCCTACTTGTCACCCTTGTACTTGTTGCAGCAGGGAGCCTACTTGTCACCCTTGTACTTGTTGCAGCAGGGAGCCTACTTGACATCCTTGTTCCTGTTGCAGCAGGGGGCCTAATCGACACCCGTGTACTTGTTGCAGCAGGGAGCCTAATCGACACCCATGTACCTGTTGCAGCAGGGAGCCTATTTGACACCCGTGTACTTGTTTCAGCAGGGAGCCTAGTTGTCACCCTTGTACTTGTTGCAGCTAGGAGTCTACTTGACATCCTTGTACTTGTTGCAGCAGAGAGCCTACTTGACATCCTTGTACTTGTTGTAGCAGAGAGCCTACTTGTCATCCTTGTACTTGTTGCAGCATGGAGCCTACTTGACATCCTTGTACTTGTTGCAGCAGAGAGCCTACTTGACATCCTTGTACTTGTTGCAGCTGGGAGTCTACTTGACATCCTTGTACTTGTTGCAGCAGCGAGCCTACTTGACATCCTTGTACTTGTTGCAGCAGAGAGCCTACTTGACATCCTTGTACTTGTTGCAGCTGGGAGTCTACTTGACATCCTTGTACTTGTTGCAGCAGAGAGCCTAGTTGACATCCTTGTACTTGTTGCAGCTGGGAGTCTACTTGACATCCTTGTACTTGTTGCAGCTGGGAGTCTACTTGACATGCTTGTACTTGTTGCAGCTAGGAGTCTACTTGACATCCTTGTACTTGTTGCAGCAGAGAGCCTAGTTGACATCCTTGTACTTGTTGCAGCTGGGAGTCTACTTGACATCCTTGTACTTGTTGTAGCAGAGAGCCTACTTGTCATCCTTGTACTTGTTGTAGCAGAGAGCCTACTTGTCATCCTTGTACTTGTTGCAGCATGGAGCCTACTTGACATCCTTGTACTTGTTGCAGCAGAGAGCCTACTTGACATCCTTGTACTTGTTGTAGCAGAGAGCCTACTTGTCATCCTTGTACTTGTTGCAGCATGGAGCCTACTTGACATCCTTGTACTTGTTGCAGCAGAGAGCCTACTTGACATCCTTGTACTTGTTGTAGCAGAGAGCCTACTTGTCATCCTTGTACTTGTTGCAGCATGGAGCCTACTTGACATCCTTGTACTTGTTGCAGCAGAGAGCCTACTTGACATCCTTGTACTTGTTGCAGCTGGGAGTCTACTTGACATCCTTGTACTTGTTGCAGCAGAGAGCCTAGTTGACATCCTTGTACTTGTTGCAGCTGGGAGTCTACTTGACATCCTTGTACTTGTTGCAGCTGGGAGTCTACTTGACATGCTTGTACTTGTTGCAGCTAGGAGTCTACTTGACATCCTTGTACTTGTTGCAGCAGAGAGCCTAGTTGACATCCTTGTACTTGTTGCAGCTGGGAGTCTACTTGACATCCTTGTACTTGTTGCAGCTGGGAGTCTACTTGACATGCTTGTACTTGTTGCAGCTAGGAGTCTACTTGACATCCTTGTACTTGTTGCAGCAGAGAGCCTAGTTGACATCCTTATACTTGTTGCAGCTGGGAGTCTACTTGACATCCTTGTACTTGTTGCAGCTGGTAGCCTACTTGACATCCTTGTACTTGTTGCAGCAGAGAGCCTAGTTGACATCCTTATACTTGTTGCAGCTGGGAGTCTACTTGACATCCTTGTACTTGTTGCAGCTGGGAGTCTACTTGACATCCTTGTACTTGTTGCAGCAGGGAGCCTACTTGACATCCTTGTACTTGTTGCAGCAGGGAGCCTACTTGACATTCTTGTACTTGTTGCAGCAGAGAGCCTACTTGACATCCTTGTACTTGTTGCAACAGAGAGCCTACTTGACATCCTTGTACTTGTTGCAGCTGGGAGTCTACTTGACATGCTTGTACTTGTTGCAGCTAGGAGTCTACTTGACATCCTTGTACTTGTTGCAGCAGAGAGCCTAGTTGACATCCTTATACTTGTTGCAGCTGGGAGTCTACTTGACATCCTTGTACTTGTTGCAGCTGGTAGCCTACTTGACATCCTTGTACTTGTTGCAGCAGAGAGCCTAGTTGACATCCTTATACTTGTTGCAGCTGGGAGTCTACTTGACATCCTTGTACTTGTTGCAGCAGGGAGCCTACTTGACATCCTTGTACTTGTTGCAGCAGGGAGCCTACTTGACATTCTTGTACTTGTTGCAGCAGGGAGCCTACTTGACATTCTTGTACTTGTTGTAGCAACAGCCGCCGGAGCAGAGGTTCTCCCAACAGTTGGAACAGCTGGCGGGCATGGGCTTTGTCAATAGAGACGCCAATGTACAAGGTCAGTTGACTGAGTCACACAGCTGTTACTCGATAAACCAATAATTTATCTTCTCGTGTAGCCTCAGCCTCAGTTAGGCCGTTGACAAATCCACCATCAACACTTGATGTTGTCAATCCATCCCATTTTTCCTATGCCTCTTCGGTTTTTTCCTGTCAGTTCTCTTTCCATGCTGCTCCATGCTATCTGTCTTCTTTTCAAACAGTCGTACTTAGCCAGCTTTCTTCTCCTAATGTAACATGGCAGACCTTTCTGAACACCTACTTTATCTTTGTTGTTCATCTTTCTCTGTGTCCCACTTATATTGATCATTCTGCATCAACATCTTTCCAGATGTTAGCAGTAATGTATACATAACCATAAAAATATGAAAATAACATAATTAGCTAAACATTTAATGAAATAGCATATTTGATTTTAAAGTTTAGCCCAGGTTATCTTCATAGAACTACCGAGAACATTGCTACAATTTGTTATGCATAAAAAGCAGTTTGTAAAACCCTATACATAGTTTAATTGTAAGGTAAAGGCAAGTTGGAGTATGAGTTTTCTATTAAACTAAATGAGCCTAACCTAGTGGGTGAGTAATAGGAATTGTTTTGGGTAAGAACAATTATTTGTATTTTTAATTGCGCCAGTATTCGTGTATTTTACATAAAATGTGTGTTTAAAATTGTAGTTCTGATTTTTTGTACTGTATGTTAATGATCAGTGTTAAATGACAGCCGGTTGTCGTTTGCAGCATTGATTGCGACGTTTGGTGATGTGAATGCGGCAATAGACAGATTACTGCAACAACAGCAGAGATGAAACTAGACATCAGTGCGGACAGCGGCCTGGTCGCAGGAAAGACTTTTTAGTGGCAACTGTGGGTGAACCATCAGTGTAGAGAAAAACGACAGTTGCTGCACCCAGCAGACAGACAGGGGAATCGTCTCCTCACAGACACTTAAACTTCCATTGTTGCTGACTACATACGTGGCAATTATGTTCTTGAAGGCAGCGTCAGCTGATTGTGTGCACTATATCGTGCAGTCACAGAAACTATCGTCTGCCTGCGGTCACCCATTAATTAATCACAACCTGCTGCATACCCAGTACTCTATTCCAGTGTATTGTTGAGGTAACCATAATGAGGTTTATTGAGCATCATCAGTGCATCGTCATGGTTACGGGTGGTGGCGCAAGATCTTGTCCAGAAAATGTTGGCAATTCAAGAGCAGACAAAACAAAGGTGTTAGGTTTACTTGAGGCGATAGTGTCACTGCAACGAGCCAGTGGTGTTGCATGTGAACATATTGCAGCTTGATCACCTGTGTGAACTACATTGGTGCATCATTATAGTTTGAAGCAACGTTGTGTGAAATATGAAACAACCTTGAAATTTTATAATGGTAGCTATCGTCTCTTGTAAACCTGGCTTTACACAAAATCACCATGCGTTTACAGCGTTTATAGCTTAAATTAAAAGAAAACAATGATCCTCCACTAAGACATTCATGTGATGAATGTATCCTCACATATCATGGCTGTCACCCTGTGGTACAACCATAAGTATTTGCCCACTGTTTCCATGAAGTTGCATGCCGATATATATATTATAAACATTTGCGAAAGAGTACTATTTTATATGAAGGTGTACAAATTTTTACACTTGAGTAGACATGTTTGAAAAAAGTAAGAGGCATGTTTTCTGGACAAAACCTTGTGTCTACAATAAATAATTACAGACGGTTCTGCCAGTAATGAATTAATCTTCCTTAACGTTTCTATTTGTCTTCGGATGATGACTGAGGTCGCATGTTCTGTTTATAGTGAATGTGGTGTGTAGAGTTCTCTGTCTGTCAGCAGTACAAATATTTTGAGGATGACGAAGCTTACAAATGCAGCTGAACCTTTGAATACACGTCTAATTTGTGTAGTTTCCCAAAATCATCTCCAACCTTGTTGTAGAAACTAATTTGTTTTAAAATAACCTAATGTGCCCCAAGTATCTGTAGGTAAAATTCTGTGTTTAGGGAAGGAAGCATTCAGTAATAATTATATGTATGCTATGACCATCAGATACGTTACCGCTACAGGTTGAGCATTTTATAATTTTCAGGTGCTGTGATCATTTCCTTTGCACCCGTAAGGCTGATTGGGGCTGCAAACTTTCATCCCCTTTCTAGGCTTACATTAATCTGGTTCCTAGGATCTCTTACTTTCCAGTTTGCCATAATGTTCTGTTTCATTATTTTGCAAGACACAACTTTAGTTGTCTTGTATTTTAATTCACATTTCTTACTTACTATACAGAACGTCCTTGTTTGTTATTCTAGCATCTCAATATGCTGCTGTCAATCACAGTTCTGCTGCATTGAGTGCGGTCACTGAATCCACAAACAAAATTAAAGGAGCCCAAAAGGGACACTGTCTTTTAGGTTCAAATACCATGAACTAACAAAGGCTATTGGCTGTGTAGATCGTCATGTGGCTACAATAATTATACTGCAGTGTATGACTGTGTTTAAAACCCAGAGCACCCTTGCTCTCTCAAGTAACCATGGAGCTGATACGAGGTTGACCGAGTATCCGTACAGCGTACAGTGCCACCTGCTACTTGTTTCTTGCCGTGGCCACCCCACCGTGGCCACCTTGGCAGAACATTTCATGAGAATTATGCGTCGTTCTGAAATTATGGCTTCATACACAAACATTCGACATGCCTGAATTTTCATGATTAGGATTTGTTCATATACCTACATTGGTACTGCCAATTACATTGATAGTAAGACCACCTGTTGTATTAGTCAGAAGTTCATTCTGAATTGTCTAAGTGTGGTTCATTATTAATATTATAGGGACTTGGAAAAGTTTTACTTTGGTGAATGCATTTCTAGGATAACATCTTGAAAATTGGTGGGAATTATGCCTTCACATATGGACGGAAGAGTAAAATGTTATGTAGCACGGCAGAGTTGATGTATTTAGTTTGTCCAATTATCACTGAATACTGTACGATACATTCAGCTATCCACATTTAAAAGCATGATTATGTTAAATAATTCAAATGTGTTGTGTTGTTATTGTATAAAAAAGATGGCCATGGTGGAAATAAAGACAGATCAAGAAAGCAAAACCTGTCATGTGCGTTCATGGTGGTTTAGACAAGCTGTTATCTATACAAATACAAACAAAGACCCATACAAACCCTGATAGAATAAGTGTATTTAGAAAACATCAAAATGTATTTCCACTTCATATATTTCATACCGTTCCATATTTTGATTTATGAAAACCATGCAGCTATCACTATCAATGTCCAAAAAAAGAGATCATATGCATCGACACAACCAGTGGCACTGCACCACCCTTGATGTACTATTCTAACACCAAGAGTGGGAACAAGTAGTCATTGTTAAGTCGCACAGCATTGACCTGTGTGGTGAGAGCTGAATTTTGCATCATTTTTGTGTTGCTTCATGCATTCTAACAAAAGAGTAATGTGTTGTGTTGTTATTGTATAAGAGACAGCTTGCGAAATAAGTTGCGCTGAACAAGTTCTGCCCTACACATGACCCTTTGCCATAAACAAATCCATGACCTGCTGGTTCACGACCCGTTGCCCAACACAAGTCCATGACACATTGCCTTTCATTGCTCTAAACAAGTTCATGAACCATCCTACTAGGTGAATGTGAATCTTTGAGTATGATTGTTGGCATTTTCAACTTCTTTGATGTTCTCTGCCACGATAACGGCTTCAGCCAACACAAATGTTTGATAATGATGACACACAGACACTGTTGCGGCCATAACTGATGGCTTCATACCCATGAATGTGATGTGTGTCATGTAGGAGCTGTTATAGCTGATGTCTTCATAGCCATGTCTGGCACGTGTCATGCAGACGCTGTCATTGCCACAGTTGATAGCTTCCTGGTCATGTCTGTCATGTAGATGCTGTCACTGCCACAGCTGATGGATTCCTGGTCATGTCTGTCATGTAGATGCTGTCACTGCCACAGCTGATGGATTCCTGGTCATGTCTGTCATGTAGATGCTGTCACTGCCACAGCTGATGGCTTCCTGGTCATGTCTGTCATGTAGACGCTGTCACTGCCACAGTTGATGGCTTCCTGGTCATGTCTGTCATGTAGATGCTGTCACTGCCACAGCTGATGGCTTCCTGGTCATGTCTGTCATGTAGATGCTGTCACTGCCACAGTTGATGGCTTCGTGGTCATGTCTGTCATGTAGATACTGTCACTGCCACAGCTGATGGATTCCTGGTCATGTCTGTCATGTAGATGCTGTCACTGCCACAGCTGATGGCTTCCTGGTCATGTCTGTCATGTAGATGCTGTCACTGCCACAGCTGATGGATTCCTGGCATGTCTGTCATGTAGATGCTGTCACTGCCACAGCTGATGGATTCCTGGTCATGTCTGTCATGTAGATGCTGTCACTGCCACAGTTGATGGCTTCCTGGTCATGTCTGTCATGTAGATGCTGTCACTGCCACAGCTGATGGCTTCCTGGTCATGTCTGTCATGTAGATGCTGTCACTGCCACAGCTGATGGATTCCTGGTCATGTCTGTCATGTAGATGCTGTCACTGCCATGGCGGACGGCTTCATGGCCATATCTGTTGTGTGTGTCTGGTCTGTCAGTGAGTCTGTGCCTTGAGATGCGGCCAGCAGTGTGTCGACTGTGCCCATCACCTGCATTAACAGCTTCATAAAGTTCACCTCCGCATCTATCGTCTTCTTGAGTTGACTCAGCAGCACGTCTATCGCCGGCGACTGGCCAATCCGATCCACATAGAGATCTACGTCAAAGATGCAAAGCCTGATAACTTGTAAAGTTCTCGTGTTACTCTTGCATTAAACTGTCATTTTAGGCAATAAGCTGTGGGAGAAGCATTTATTTTACAAACTCAAAGCCAAGACAAGCTATGTTACTTGACAATACTCTTTATACTTTAAGTCCTTGTCAGATTTTGCAATAGATATACCACATCTGTACATCACACTTACTGCATTTGTATATAAAAACTCAGAGATTCTGGGTCGTTACTCCCAAAACATGTTTACATAAGAAAGGTATAGGATACTAAATAGCAGGCTGAAATGGAGAAGGAGATAAACACCTACCCAGTAGCAAGTTTGTGACATCAATCAAAGGGCTTGTGAACATTGGGTTACTGATGTTCCTGAAAATATGAATGACTGTAAATAAAATACATTTTAATTGTTTATACAACACACTAAATATGTGCATGATTTTGTTTAGAAGAAACATCCCACATCTTTCGGAAGAGACAAAAAGCTTTACCCTTTTATACCTGGTGTCTATGCCAGTGGAAGCAAAAGATCCCACAAGTGGCAAATGTGTAACCTGTCATGGACTCAACACCTGTAGAGAAGGAAACTGATAAACCACAGGGACTTGGAACCACAGTAATTAAAACAGAAAAATCATAATGGTGAACCAAAATGGAGGCCACTGTGACTTGAGGGACCCACTTGACATTTCATCAAGTAAAAATTACCAAATAAAGTTGAAAAAGTAGCATGTTTACAGCGACACATTACATTACATTACAGTGACCTGCTGATTT
>OY759273.1:16747536-16830036 GCA_963662155.1 Lamellibrachia columna | reverse complement strand
TGTGTTAGCGGGTTATCTACCATCAGCTGCAGGTACAATTCACCACTGGTGAGATCCTTCTACCAGCCATTATCGATGGGTGAAGCGTGATCAGGAGATGAGCAATCTGCCAAATTGTATGTGTTGGGAAAGACAATGCATAGTTAGAGGCTTTTCTCGATCTATAGAATCTTTATCACCTGAAATAGCCTGTGACGCACTTCGTTGATGGCTATATCGTTAGTGCTCGACGAATATACTCTGCAAATGATCTCATCCACACTTTTCTCTGTGGTTTCATAAAGAACTCCACGTCCAAAATCATCCAGTGGAGCAGCATGTGTCTGCAGACTGACTTTTGCCATGTCCACTCAGCTGACTGACAATGTCACATCTTATTACTGCATGGTATGTCCACTCAGCTGACTGACAATGTCACATCTTATTACTGCATGGTATGTCCACTCAGCTGACTAACAATGTCACATCTTATTACTGCATGCTATGTCCACTCAGCTGACTGACAATGTCATATCTTATTACTGCATGGTATGTCCACTCAGCTGACTGACAATGTCATATCTTATTACTGCATGGTATGTCCACTCAGCTGACTAACAATGTCATATCTTATTACTGCATGGTATGTCCACTCAGCTGACTGACAATGCCATTTCTTATTACTGCATGCTATGTCCACTCAGCTGACTGACAATGTCACATCTTATTACTGCATGGTATGTCCACTCAGCTTACTAACAATGTCACATCTTATTACTGCATGGTATGTCCACTCAGCTGACTGACAATGTCATATCTTATTACTGCATGGTATGTCCACTCAGCTGACTAACAATGTCATATCTTATTACTGCATGGTATGTTCACTCAGCTGACTGACAATGTCATATCTTATTACTGCATGGTATGTCCACTCAGCTGACTGACAATGTCATATCTTATTACTGCATGGTATGTCCACTCAGCTGACTGACAATGCCATATCTTATTACTACATGGTATTTCCACTCAGCTGACTGACAATGTCATATCTTATTACTGCATGGTATGTTCACTCAGGTGACTGACAATGCCATATCCTGTTACTGCATGGTAAATTCACTCAGTTGACTGACAATGTCATATCTTATTACTGCATGGTATGTCCACTCAGCTGACTGACAATGCCATATCTTATTACTACATGGTATTTCCACTCAGCTGACTGACAATGTCATATCTTATTACTGCATGGTATGTTCACTCAGGTGACTGACAATGCCATATCCTGTTACTGCATGGTAAATTCACTCAGTTGACTGACAATGTCATATCTTATTACTGCATGGTATGTCCACTTAGCTGACTGACAATGCCATATCTTATGACTACATGGTATTTCCACTCAGCTGACTGACAATGCCATATCTTATTACTGCATGGTATGTCCACTCAGCTGACTGACAATGTCACATCTTATTACTGCATGGTATGTCCACTCAGCTGACTGACAATGTCATATCTTATTACTGCATGGTATGTCCCCTCAGCTGACTGACAATGTCATATCTTATTACTGCATGGTATGTCCACCCAGCTGACTGACAATGTCATATCTTATTACTGCATGGTATGTCCACTCAGCTGACTGACAATGTCATATCTTATTACTGCATGGTATGTCCACTCAGCTGACTAACAATGTCATATCTTATTACTGCATGGTATGTCCACTCAGCTGACTGACAATGTCATATCTTATTACTGCATGGTATGTCCACTCAGCTGACTGACAATGTCATATCTTATTACTGCATGGTATGTCCACTCAGCTGACTGACAATGTCACATCTTATTACTGCATGGTATGTTCACTCAGGTGACTGACAATGCCATATCCTGTTACTGCATGGTAAATTCACTCAGTTGACTGACAATGTCATATCTTATTACTGCATGGTATGTCCACTCAGCTGACTGACAATGCCATATCTTATTACTACATGGTATTTCCACTCAGCTGACTGACAATGTCATATCTTATTACTGCATGGTATGCCGGGATATTCCTTCGGAGAGTTTGAGTCAACTGGATGTCATGGACTGCAACAAAGTGTCGTTGTTATTCAGTGCCTGTTCTCATCCATATTTCTTGAATAAATTGTACAGCACAGTGAACCAAAAGGACAGCATGTAGTATAATATGCATGTCAGCTTCTTCATGGGTTGATTCATGTATATGAACATCTTATCCATGGTACGATTCTGTAGTAGTTTCATAAGCTGTCTCCAGATGTGATTAACTCACAATTTATTTTGCAATGTGTCCCTTGCTAAACTGACGTATATATTTAACAAGATTTAACAAGATTGCCATCCAAGGCAAAGGCAAGATGGCAAGGAAGCCATTGGCTTATCGAGAGTCCAACAACATTTTTCATCTATGTGTAACAAGCCTGATATATGTGTCAACTTTGTTTTTAAACATATTCACGCTGCTAGCAGTTACATAATCTGTAGATAATTTGTTACATCCATTTATTGTGAGAACGAGTACTTCCTGATATCCAATCTACACTAATCCTTTACTAATATTGCCTCATGTCCTCTAGTTCTACTATCTTTCTTGAGTGAGAAAAAATATTTCTATCAATATTTTCATACCCATTTAATATCTTACTTCAATTTGATCTCCCCTTAACCTCCTTATCTCTAGGGTTGTTAAACCACATTCTCTTTGGCGTTCTTCAGTTCTGGAATAATTTTCACACTGCTCTGAAACTTTCTTATCAGCACTTATTGTTACTCCTTTTCTTTAACAGTAGTACCTAGAACAGTATCTCCCATTTTATAGTTTACATCCAAGTTCCCGTGTCCTGTGTGTAGGCATTTACAATACCCAAAGTTGAATAACATTTTCAGACCATTATCTAGATAGTTTTGTAAATGTTGTTTATCAACATCACTTTAAACCCTTTTGTGTCATCCGCAAATCTCAGTACCTTGATTGTTATATTATGTTCGAAGTGACTGATATATATATATATATATATATATATATATATATATATATATATATATATATATATATATATATATATATATATATATATATATATATATATATATATATATATATATATATATATATATATATATATATATATTTATATTTTTCCAAAATGCTTCCGTTGGAATGAACTTTACCATGTTCTTATGCTTCGCACGCACGCGTTATTACCCCACATTGTACAACGACGCCTAGAGGCAAGAAATCAGGGAGTTCTGGTATGTGTGCTTGTTGGATTCCATTGATGTCATGGTCTCTTTGCAGTCATGAAGACATTTAAAGATGAAGGTGTTGGCTACTACCGTTTCATGGCTCTGAGCGAAGATAGTTCAGTCTTTTATGTTGGCGCCAGGTAAATAAAAACTTGTCGGCATAAGTGAACGTGACAGAGTCACCCATATTTGTTGTTACTGTTGTTCTTGCTACTGCTTTTCTTCTTCTCTTCTCCTCCTCCTCCTCCTGCTGCTGCTGCTGCTGCTGCTGCTGCTGCTGCTGCTGCTGCTGCTGCTGCTGCTGCTGCTGCTGCTGCTGCTGCTGCTGCTGCTGCTGCTGCTGCTGCTGCTGCTGCTGCTGCTGCTGCTGCTGCTGCTGCTGCTGCTGCTGCTGCTGCTGCTGCTGCTGCTGCTGCTGCTGCTGCTGCTGCTGCTGCTGCTGCTGCTGCTGCTGCTGCTGCTGCTGCTGCTGCTGCTGCTGATGATGATGTTTTTGCTTCTGGTCATGTTTTTGTTGTCGTTGTTTCAGCTGTTGCTCCGCGTTTAGGTCGATGTGATAATGAAGATGTTTTAATAAGTGTATTCTTGCCGCAGGAATCACATCTACAGATTACACGCGGACGACATCACTCGGGTTTGTTAGTTTTACACATATGTTATCCCGGTACGATAACCTAAATAAGACCATACGTTGTGAAGATACCCGCTTGGTAGTTTCAGAAGGTTTAATGACCCATGATGGCAGTATCTTACATTGTGCATAACCGCTTTTGATTAAATTCGTTTGCTTTTGTTGGCTGCATAGGCCAACAGTACCATTGTTGTCATTAACACTGGTTGTTCTGTTGCAGTACGAGAAGTCTCCAATGCTGAATTCTTCGGTTATTGCGAAAGATGTTTGCAAATCGAGGGCAGGCTTCGTAGAGGTTGGTTCTATGTTAAGGCTCTCCGGGGGACTTTGTGTCTGATACACATGTGTAGTTGTTGTTCTAACAGTTACTGTGTGATTGATGGTGTTATTATGTCGTTAGTGGTGTTCTAGCCATGTGGTCAATACTATGTGCTAGTTGTTTGGTGGTCGTTCACGTTTCATGCTTGTGTACTGATAATAATCTAGTGGTATATTTTTGACTAAAGTCTACTTTGGTTGTGCGGTCGGTGTTTGACAGGAATATCACTGCAGAAATCACATCCGCTATGTTTTCGAAGTCTCGGGTACTATTGAGGTCTGCGGCACCGGAGCCTATAAGCCGCGCACTTTCGAGCTGAATGTAAGTAGGTGACGTCATTTTAAGGTTCTAACTTTGTCGCGTTGTGTGTGTCGTCTCCGCACGGTGAGTTACTACGACAGGTGGTTGAGCTACAAGTTTGCTGTGTTAAAACACACTTAATTGAATCTGCTTCGATGACAATTCAAGATGGCGACGTGCGAGCCGCCGTCCTCAGCTTGATTCGGAATGGCGATAAATTAAGGAGCTCATTTATTAAGTTTACAATTGCATCTGCATTAGGTCATTTACCTACTACCACACGTGCATTGTATTGCAGAGGACGGATTTAAGCATCATTCAAGAGGGGGGATCAAAAAGCGGTAATGGAAGATGTCCGTTCAGTCCCGACAACAACTCTACTGCTATCTATATAGGTGAGTTAGACCCGTACTAATGGGAGACCAGACGTGAAGAACACTGTGATTTGGCTGCTAGTCAACCTTCAATTATGTTTTCATGTTTTATATAAGTAGGACCTACAGATCATATATCAGTCTCCCGCCTCTTTGGTACCTTGGGAATAAGTTTATAAGCAAACACAGTAAATGTTAGCCAGTGTATTTGACAGTATTAATACATATGAAACCATTGCAAAAGAGGACACAGTGACAGACAGCTAATAGCTAAGTGAGCAGCATAGAACTAAAAAATCAAGATATGAGTGTCATATATAGGATTTGCTAGGAATACACAGGGTAACGGTACTATGGTGTAGTCGGCTTCTGTCCGTGCTGATGTCCTGTATAATAATTACCCCCTCGCTGTTTTATTGCCCATTGGTCTTTATCCAAATTAACCAAGACGAAAATCAAAGACAACATTAAAAAAATTAAATAAAAAATGTACACTGTTTTTTCTCTTGCTTTTATATCTGTTTGCGAAAACGATTTAAAAAAAATTTAATCAATATATTAGCGGCCATTTTTAATTATCACTTATATATTCCACCAAGGCTGACAACGAGGTAGCTGTCCGATATGTAATCAGTAAGGTATCTTCTACTAGAAACAACCACAAAACATTGGAAGTAGATAAACGAACCCGTTATGATAAAACCACTGTTAATTTTGGTAACCAGGCTGAAAAAGCAATAGCGACAGGCCAACTGCTCGACCAGCAAGAAGGCCGACTGTCTGACAAACAGCTATACAGAACCAGCGTGTCAGTGAATGACTTCCACAATCACACGCTGCAGCAATAATTACAATTAACTAAGTTATGTCTTTCACTTCCAGAGACCGGCAATCCGGGCAACGCTTCCACTATTTACACTGCGACGTTTACAGACTTCGGCGGATCAGAACCGATATTTTACCGACTGAGTGTTGGCAACTCTCCCTTCTTACGCAGCAAGCCTAACGATAAATACATATTTCTGAGTACGTCATAATTTCATTTCATTTGTGCCTTGCTTAGCAACAGACATGCTGATTTGCATAAACGCAGATTCCATGTTACATTGGTGCACGTTATGTGCAGTTGACGTAGATTACTGCATATCATGATACCGACGCTAATGGTATCAGCTAACGGTTTGACTTGGTACAGACACTAAAGTCGTCCGTAACGGATGGTCTCAAAACATCGATGTACGGCACCACTAGAACAGTCAATATGTGGCTTAACCTATGCAAAATTACAACAGAAATGATTTTTGTTGTAACTAACTCCCCAAACAACAACAACAAATATCGATAAATATACGCGGGGCAAACAGTTAATTTGTATAAATAAAAAAAGGCCGCTAAGAGCAATATTGCCAGCGCCTGGCCACTAAACATGTGCCAAGAAAGCACACAAAAAATCACTTCTGTGTGGAATTCATTGCTGCCACTAGGTTCATTGGCAATGATTAACTGGGCTTTCCACCATAAACGCTGGTCAAATGTGAAGATAGGCTTCAGTCGGTGTCGCCTACATTCTGCTGCAACACATCTCACTGTTGAATAGACACAGCTCATGTCACTCGTATTCGTGTCTATCATTAGCAAAAGGTGAGTGACGATTTTTCTGGGTGAGTACCATGACTGACATTACCTGCAACAAACTGGACAAAGTTAGCGGGGTTGATGCGGGGCGATGTCGATTCCTTGCGGTCTTGCTGCGGACATTTCAAATACCCTTCGCAATAAGAAGAGCAGAACAGTATCAAGACTGTTTAGAGAATCAATGAGGAACTTCGACCCAAAGTGATGATGTATCTCAATAGCTAGTCCACTCGTTAGTGGCACTATCAGGACTTTGCAGCGTGCGGCTTGAGCTATGGTCTGGCCTACTGATGCAATGCTAATTTCCGTTTTTTTCTCACTTAGTGTTGTTCAATATTAGAAGAGACGCAACATCTCTGGCACAAATGTACTTTTCTTTTCCAAAGAAGCCATATCCTCATATCCTCAGAGGTGGGATAGGTATCTTTAGACGTATGTTTACATTTACAAGAAAGGAATAGCATCTTTAGAAAACATGGCCTCCGGATGAATCTTTAGACCGAAGTAATGTGGAGTAATGTGGATAGGCGAACAGGAGGTGGACCCGCATGTAGTAGTGGACAGAAAGACCATTAAGATTTAACAAGATCTAGCCAAATTTAATAAGATTACCATCCAAAACTATAAGTTCCAGATAGCATTTGGACAAGGATACCATTGGCTTATCGAGAGTCTAATAATGTTATCATTTATGTATGGCCCGTCCTTATCCAATATCTGTCAATTTTATGTTTAAACATATTCACGCTACTAACATTAACACAATCATTTGAAAGTTTGTTCCATTCATTTATCACCCTCTGTGAGAATGAGTACTTTCTCATGTCCAACCTACACTGTTCCTTAACTAATGCTGCTTTGGTTCCTCTGGTTCTACTGCCTTCTTTAAGTTTGAATAACACATTCCTACCAATATCCTCATAACCATTCACTATTTTAAATACTTCTGTATCGATCGTCCTCTTAGTCTCCTGGTCTGTAGTGTTGTCAAACCACATTCCAATAAGCGACTTTCATAACTAAGGTCTCTCAGAGGTACAATTAGCTGTTTATCCTTATACATGATAGTTCTCCTAAATAGCCCTAGAATTTGATTACCTTTTGAAGCAGCAATCCCACATTGCTCTGAAACGTTCATGTCAGCATTAATGTTACCGCTAAGTCCTTTCCTTGTGTGGTTCTACCTAGCATAGCATCCCCCATTTTATATTTTTCGTCCATGTTTCCATGTCTTATGTGTATGCATTTACACTTCCCAAAATTTAATAACATTTGCCATTTTTTAGATCATTTAACCAATTTATCTAGATCATCCTGTAAACTGTGTTTATCTGTATCATTTTTAACCTTTCTGAATACTTTTGTGTCATCTGCAGGTGTCAGTACTTTGCTAGATATGTCATCTTCCGAATCATTTATATATATTAAAAATATTATATAGGTCCAAATACTGATCCATGTGGTACCCCTCTCAAACAGATTTCCAGCTTGAAATCTCACCATCTACTATTAAACTCTGTATGCAAGCCATTGTTCTATCCAGTTGATTACATCATTGCCTTGGGATTTTAGTTTAAGTAACAATCTTTAATGTGGCACTTTATCGAAAACTTTCTGAAAATCTAAGTAGACAACCTTCACTGGTGACCCATCATCTACCCACTTTGTAATTTCTTCCACAAAACATAAGAGATTGGTTAGACATGACATTGTTTTAAGAACCCATGCTGAGATGTAATTAGTATTTTATGTTTTACAAGGAATTCCACCATGTGGTCTCCAATTAACGTTTCTAATAATTTGCATACAACGGATATTAAACTCACTCGTCTGTAATTTTCTTACTTGTTCCTTGATACCTTCTTAAGTAACAGTGTAATGTTAGCTTCTTTCCATTCTGAATGAAATATTCCCTCTTCTAGTGACAAATTAAACACTTTGTAAGTAGTGTACTAATTTTCTCTATAATTTCCTTATGCAGTGTTTTTTGGTATCCCATCAACTCCAGGTGATTTATTACCTTTCGTCTTCTTAATTTTATTTGCTGTCATTTCAGGAGTTATAAATAACTGTCCTAAATGATCTGATTGTTCGCCCTCAAATTTAGTAACTGGAACTGGAAGTGAGCTGATATCTTCTGTGGTAAAAACTGAGCTGAAATACTCATTCAGGACTTCTGACATTTGAAACCCGTCTGACATTATGTTTCCACTGTTGTTTTCCAGTGGTCCGACCTTATCTCGAAATGTCTGTTTAATCCTTACATAAGCATAGAAACCCTTGCTATAATTTTTTATATTACCTGCCAATTGTTTCCAAAGGTTCTTTTAGATTTTCTTATTTTAGTTGTAGCTAGGCTAAGTGCCTCATTGTAGTTTTCTACATTTCCAGTGTGTTTATATACCCCTACAGCACCTACAGCACAGTTTTTCTAATAGCCTCTTTTGACAGATGTTTCTTCCTGGACCTTTCCCTTAAAGACTAATTTTGGCAAAAGCCCTTCACAAAAGGTTACTTTTATTTGGTATTATTGTAAAATGTAGGCTAAGTGGCAAGACTAAGCAAAGTGAAGCAATCAGCATGTAATGTTATTGAAAACTATTGAAAACTAGTGATTGCTCTAAGTTTGGCCAACTGAGTTTTATTGTTTTGATTCCATCGGGCAAGTGGACAACAAAATTTATGGAAATTATGTCCCATAATTGTGCATTATTTTTAAACCATGTTTTTTTCTGATTACGTAAAAGGTCATCATGTCATCCTCAAGGTGGTTTGATTTTACCAATCATCAGTTCAACATATATTAATAAAAGTGAATATTGATAATAGGATAGGATAGTCAATTTGTTTTGTTTAGCATTTCTAGATTATCAAGTATTTTTTACAATGGTAGACAAACATAACCTCATATGTAGACCTATTATTCTCCTGAAATGAGTATGTGAAAGATAAGTGTAGACCTACATAAAAATAAACATCTTAATCACAACCTTCAGAAAGTGTCTCAAAAGACATAGACACAACTACAAGTGGGCTGGGTAGTGTAACTACTGTCATATTTTTTCACGTTCTGCAGTTTGTTTGCATTCATGAAAACACTGTTGTAATGAACTCATGTTACTAAGGTTGGGCTATTGGGACTTGATTCAAATGGTTGAATAAATGGTAGATGTTATTAAATTTAGTAAAATATATTTGTTGGACTCCACTTTGAATATTGCATTCTGTCATGGAGACCATATCAGAAGAATATAGGTAAACTGAAAAGCATAGACACATGAGCAACTAACCTGATCAACTAGGAGAGCTTAACTATGATCAATGCCTTTAAAATGCGAATTGACTGTGTCTTGAGGCAATTTACATACTTTTTGTATTTTGTGTTGTACAGCCATCAACTGTAAATAGTGTTCAGAGTTTTATCATGTCAGGCATATAATGCCAATCTAGTCGAGTCATCATTGCTTATGGTGGTTTGCTTCAAATCATGTCATTTTGAAAACATTCCTAAGCCATTTGTAACTTAGCTTGTCTTAAAGGTGGAAACTTGAGTACAACATTATAATACTGTTTTGAACTAATCTTTTATCAAAAGTCCTTTGCAGATGGATACAAGTAGAGACACTATAACATAATAATTTGAGTGAAGTCATTGGCTCAAATCATCACACTACTTGCTAAAATTGATGTCCTAGCTCATTGAGTAAATAATTTACACTTCAATAGTTACATTATAAATTTTAACTTACTAGCTTTAATAGTATTACAACATTAAAGTGCAAGTATTAATATTTCAGGTTCTTCATTTGTTTGCAACCGTAGATCTAAAATATATCCACATGGTAATAACATTGTTTCCATATATTCAAAATTAGCATAAATATAATTATTCGTTGTGGATAGAACACCAGTGGGGCATTGTGGTGTAGTGGATAGAACACTAGTGAGGTGTGGTGTTGTGGATAGAACACTAGTGGGGCATGGTGGCATAATGGATAGAACATTAGTGGGGTGTGGTGGTGTCATGGATAGAACACTAGTGGGTCATGGTGGTGTAGTGGATAGAACATTAGTGGGGTGTGGTGGTGTCATGGATAGAACACTAATGGGTCATGGTGGTGTCGTGCATAGAACACTAATGGGACGTGGTGGTGTCGTGGATAGAACACTAGTGGGGCATGATGGTGTCATAGATAGAACACTAGTGAGGTGTGGTGGTGTAGTGGATAGAACACTAGTGAGGTGTGGTGTTGTGGATAGAACACTAGTGGGGCATGGTGGCATAATGAATAGAACATTAGTGGGTCATCGTGGTGTCATGGATAGAACACTAGTGGGTCGTGGTGGTGTAGTGGATAGAACACTAGTAGGGCGTGGTGGTGTCGTGGATAGAACACTAGTGGGGCGTGGTGGTGTCGTGGATAGAACACTAGTGGGGTGTGGTGGTGTCGTGGATAGAACACTAGTGGGTCATGATGGTGTAGTGGATAGAACACTAGTGGGGCATGGTGGTGTCGTGGATAGAACACTAGTAGGTCGTGGTGGTATCGTGGATAGAACACTAGTGGGTCATGGTGGTGTCGTGGATAGAACACTAGTGGGGCATGGTGGTGTCATGGATAGAATACTAGTGGGGTGTGGTGGTGTAGTGGATAGAACACTAGTGAGGCATGGTGGTGTAGTGGATACAACACTAGTGGGGTGTGGTGGTGGTGGTGATATGGCGGAATCACTTGCATCATCATGAACCTCAATAACAGAAAGTGTGTTACATTGATTTATGGAACCACAATTCATTGAAAGCAGTTTTGAATTAATAAACCACAGCTAATTATTGCATCAAGTAATTAATCAATGATGGACCAAACATAAAGGTAATACTGAAGCTGAGTGTTGGACATAGCACAGTTGATGCACCACACAACTGGACTAAGTATATATTAGTCTGCACTAGTGACAACATATGTAAACAAAGAACATATCATTAATTTGTTCATGGACCTGTACCAGATTTGTTTACCTATAATAAAGTCCCCCATGATGGCTTTTTTGCAATTACTTTATCTGCTATTTAATTATTATGTGATTGGTGCAATAGAGTATCTAAAATGATTGTACTGAATAGCAGAGATGGGAGTGATTACATATCACAAATGTAATCAATTACGATTACTGTTAAAATTTGAGTGTGATTACAAGTATAATTACTTAGAAACTGAGTGTTATTGATTTCAATTAATTTTGCTTATATTCATGATTACAATCATGATCACATTCAAGACTATAAATGACATAATGAAAACAAATACCCTCATGTTGTCATTATAATCAATTTTATTCCAGACAAAATCAAACACTGCTAATATACACTATCGGTTCATGCATTAGATACAAAATGAAAAGAAAAGCCTGCTTGCATTGTAGTGGGACCTGAGAAACAGACATATACACAAGAAAATGTTTAATTGCGATTGTAATCATGATTATAATTACTTTGGCAATGTAATTGATGTAATCAGTTCAAGTATGATTACTTGAAAGTTGTCGACGATTAAACACGAATACCCCATCTCTGTTGTACTTGAATAGTACATAATTATTAACTAGTTTCACTATGTGGCATTTAACCAATGCGTGTCAATGACAATAATTTTGAGCATTAAATGTCTTGATTTATAAGTCATAAGAAAATATGCAAGCTTCACCTGAGATTATGAATAACATACACACTTTTTGTGCCTGCGCATTAAATCATGTGAAACAAATTATGCTTAATATAATGACTTGTATTATGTTATCCAATTACTTTGTGATTGGTTCATTGTCTAATACAAAAGACAAGTCTAATAATGTATGGAAATATGTAATATTTATATTGTGTCACGTAAAATATATAAATGGTTTATGTTAGTGGAACAGTTGTACTCAATATTACACTCATATTAGGAACATATAATTAAATTTCAGGGAAACCCCTAATCGCGTATACTGAGGGCTATGTATGCAAAACAAAACCTCAGTTGCCTAACGTCATGAACCTTGTCAGTTACACCTAACATTCTCACTGAATGAACACATATCAACTAGGTGTATAAAAAAAATTGCTGTTGCCAGTTGAGCATAAACTCTGACCCAAAGCCAAGGATGATACAATACTGAGTTGCCATGGCATTGGACGACATGCAACTATAATAGATGTCCGAAATGCATTAGTTTGCATTTTAATCAACTGACAAAAGCGGCGTGTACCAACAAAAGTGTCACACGTTTTAATATTATAACGTATGGGTGATTTTGTTCCACATTACACACACGATTAGTCTGAATTTATGGAATGAAAGCAGGCGGCAACAACCTTGCGAAGCCTAAGGTAAAGCCGACATCCTCAGCCTCGGCCTCGGCTTCTTTTTTCAGATCTTTCCGAATTTCGATCCTGAAAAATCATAACGATAACAACAGTTTGATTCCTGTGTAATTGATTAATCTTTATGTCGCCACATACAAGTTATATATTTTGCAAATAGTTAAAATGCATCAATTAAACAAGTGTTTATCAAACCTACCGAGTGGGTGGAGCTTAACTTATTTTTTAGGCTTAGGCTATTTTCAGAGCATGCTCTGAAAATAAGGGCCGATCGGAGGCTTATTTTTAGAGCATGCTCTGAAAATAAGGGCCGATCAGAGCTCTGAAAATAAGGGCCGATCAGAGGCTTATTTTTAGAGCAGCAGCTCTGTTATATCTGCTACATTTATATTTGGATTTTAAAGGAAATATTTGCTTTGTAGGTGAAATAACGTGGAGAAATAACTAGATAAACTCATAGCTGCACAACCTTATTTTCAGAGCATGCTCTGAAAATAAGGGCCAATCAGAGGCTTATTTTCAGAGCATGCTGTGAAAATAAAAATGACAATGCAAGTCCAATGTAGATTAAAATAGGCCCAAAAAGGGCATTTTTAATTCATTAATCAATAAAAAAAATCAGTCCAATACGCAAATTTCCTGCCCACCTCCATCGTGGACAAAATCGGCCAAGCTAATGAATGCACCCGCGCGGGGAATAGGAAATATTCCATCCTGGGTTTTGATTGGTTAAATCAGCTTCCGGTTTGCTCAGGAAATAACAAATTATGGGCTGTTATTTCCAGAGCTGTCGGTAAATAGCCAGTGCGTATTTTTTAACACGTCAACACCCAGTGGCAGTGCACATGACACCAGACAGCCAAAACAAATAATTAGAGAAATCGTCACTAAAGAGACAATGGCGTCTGTTTTCTCCGAGATACTGTCCCTTTAAGTAACTTTCCCCAACATATTATCATCTATTTTTTTATATGTTGTTCGTCGTGTGTTTAGGGCTTGTTTACCGCAAACCCCGTTTATGTTCCAATGTTGGCTAAGTTAGGCAACTTGTTGGACTAGATAGACTGGACTACACACGAAACCAATGCCAATTAACCGCCCATGTTTCTTTGGAATTGTCTTTCTTTTCTTAACGCAGTTTACTATAACATGCTTGTTTAGCCATTCTTATTATGCAAAAGTTAATTTATTTGTATGCGTTTTTTATCGAGACTCCGCAATTTCAGTTCTACCCTGTATAAATGCTATGTACATATAAGTCATCTTATGACAAGCATTTCTTAATCCGTTGGTAAAGCATGTTTTTTTCCTACACGTATGCTTAATCTTTTTTTACTGGACAATGAAGGTTATACCATTCAAAGTGTTGACAACATTGTTGTACGCCAGATCTGCAATATCCCACTTTTCTTGTCTCAGACCTTCAATAAATAAAAATACCTTATCATCTTTTACATTTCGTGCACATTTAAATGTATAATTATTATTTTCATATTTGCACAATTCAAATAAAATGTCACCCCTTTTTGTTGCTTCTTATTATGTGAAATACTTCATATCCGTTAAGTAAAAAATCGTAATTCGTCTAGTTGGGTGTTTGGTGGTGGTTACTGCTGCGAGGTTGTCGGGTGTTTGTGTAAGGTAGATAGATGTGCGTGTTCTTGGTTGCAGACCCACATTTCGTACGCGCCTTCGATGTTGGCGATTACGTGTATTTATTCTTCCGGGAACAGGCTGCTGAAGAAATACTGTCGACGAGAATATACTCTCGCGTTGCTCGCGTGTGTAAGGTTAGTCACATTAATGCCCTTAACCACTTAGTTACTGAGAAAATGGTTTCTGTTTAACTTTGACGAAGAGTGTCTTGCTTTTGCTTAGCTGTGAAGAAGAGCGTTCAGTTTCTGTTTAGCCGTTGTGAAGAGATTCTGGTTTCTGTCTAGTTCCGGTGAAGGCGTTCATGTTTCTGCTTAGCAATGGTGAACGTGTTGTATTTTTGCTAAACTGTGGTGAAGATGTTCCAGTTTCTGCTCAGATTAGGATAATATGGTCAAGTTGCTGCTTAGCTATGGATACTAGAGTCTGGTTTCTGTTTAGCTGTTGTGAACATGTCGTGGTTTCAACCTAACTGTTGTAAAAAAACGATCCGGCTTCCGATTGGTTGTAATAACTAGGGTGGCGTTTGTGATTGGTGAATATTGTGAAGTTTATGTTTGATTTTGTGAAGAGAGTGTGTTTTCCGATTGGCTACGGCGCTGTTTAAACATAGGTTGTCCGCTCTGCTTAAAAAACCAACTGTTAACACCTATTGCTCTCTTACTGATCCATTGTTTACCTTTGCTGTGTAACAATTTGGGATTATTTCCTGTTGTTAACTTTTGCATTCCGCCTTTGTTTTTACATTATTTCATTTCCAACAGCCGTATTTTTTTTCAAATGTCATCACAACCTAATCTACGAGCAAATGCACATATCCTCTAAAGCTAGATTACAGATTCACATCGTAACAATCAAAATTATTGTTAACAATATTACAGTTTCCTAATATTCTAAGACTCTACGGTCACACACTGTGTTAATATCGACAGGCAGACCGCGGTGGAGCTTTCCTCTTGGTGAACTGGTGGACAACGTACAGCAAGGTTCGGCTTGTATGCTCCGACCCGGGCGATGTCACTCTCTACTTCGATGAACTGCGTAAGAGAAACGCAGAGGTGCCAAGTCTCCTGCTTCGGGAAGGAGATATCCTTCTTTGTTTTCTTTCTTAACCAATTCCACATTTCCTATTTAAAATAAATACAGGATGTGATGCCCCTTGATGTCCTTCAAAGAACAACCTTTACAATAATCAAAAACCATATTGTTGGAGGGGTTACCTTCTTCACACACACCCTTCCTTTGTTTAATCTTCAGCAGGATAATCCCTTCCTCCTGATTCTTGAACTTGGAATCTCTTGAAAAGGTTCTCGTATATTTACACCTACGGTGCTATAACACTTTTACCATGAGTAAGAGTCGATATCTGTGCGACAGTATCAACAATAGTATCAACAATAGTATCAACAATAGTATGCTTCTGTTATGTTGTTTCTGTTTTTGTACTTGTAATAAACTATAACGAATACACTTTCCCCCTGATTTGTTCTAGCACCCCATAACATATTTTATATTAACCCTTTGCGCACTTCCCTTATAGCGTTTTGTATTTTTCGTCGTCGTCATTGTCTATGTGTAGAATCCAGCAAACTAATCCAGTAGTTAATGTTGAATTTCTTTTAACTACATTGCACCAAACTAATACATAGCAATTTGCTTCCCTGTCTACTTATATTTCGTAAGCCTGAATAGATTCTTCAATACATAACGATTCAGCTATACCTATTAAGTGAGGGTCAACATCGTCTACCGTAAAACTAGTTTAGTTTGCATTTCTTATTATACTAGGCTCCTTTCAGTTAAACACACGCATTTAAATTCAACTTCAGAAATGTTTTCCGGACATGTATTTGCTGTGTGTGTACTACTGGTGTGGTGTACTACTGGTGTGGTGTACTTCTGGTGTTGTGTACTACTGGTTTGGTGTACTACTGGTGTGGTGTACTACTGGTGTAGTGTACTACTGTTGTAGTGTACTACTGGTGTAGTGTACTACTGGTGTGGTGTGCTTCTGGTGTTGTGTACTACTGGTTTGGTGTACTGGTGTGGTGTACTACTGGTGTAGTGTACTACTGGTGTAGTGTACTACTGGTGTAGTGTACTACTGGTGTAGTGTACTACTGGTGTAGTGTACTACTGGTGTAGTGTACTATTGGTGTAGTGTACTATTGGTGTAGTGTACTACTGGTGTAGTGTACTACTGGTGTAGTGTACTACAGGTGTAGTGTACTACTGGTCTAGTGTACTACTGGCCTCGTATATAGTTATGTGTACTACTGGTGTAGTGTACTGCTGGTGTAGTGTACTACTGGTGTAGTGTACTACTGGTGTAGTGTACTACTGGCCTCGTATATAGTTATGTGTACTACTGGTGTAGTGTACTACTGGCCTCGTATATAGTTATGTGTACCACTGGCCTCGTATATAGTTATGTGTACTACTGGCCTCGTATATAGTTATGTGTACTACTGGCCTCGTGTATAGTTATGTGTACTACTGGTGTAGTGTACTACTGGTTTAGTGTACTACTGGTGTAGTGTACTACTGGTTTAGTGTACTACTGGTGTAGTGTACTACTGGCTTCTTGTCCTGTTTGAGGCACCACTAATAATCTCTTGCATGTCTAGTTTAAATAACTGATGCTGCACGTGCCCATGTCAAACGTTCTTAACAGTTCATTTGCAAAACCGGTCGCACCCTTTCCGCTAAGATGGAGCCCAATTCCTCATACACATGTCTTCTCTCCCAAAACGTACCCACAAATCTTCAAATCCGACTCGTCTCCTCCACACATGCAGCTGAACTAGTGCGTAGGTCGCCATCTTGCTGCAATTCCCTGACTCTGCCTCCCATTACTGTGAATATCCCTGACAGAATTATCTGCCCAACCCGTGCCTGCTTTAGTGTCCTGAATAACTGACTAACTAACTATGGCGGTTGTACACCCCACGTTACTTGTGCCTATTTGCGTGCAGCACGACACACTAAGATGTCTAAATACGACGTTCTTTTTAAAAAATTATTACACATTCGTAATGTCGATTGTTATGATTTTCTCTACTCTGAGTTATATATTTAAATGTCATGTGAAACATTAAATATTGTTGCTGATAGCTTTATGCGAAGAGGGTGACATATCATTTCAGACGACGTCGTCTACGAAGAGGGCATCTACTACGGGGTGTTTACGACCACGTCCAAGTGAGCGAGTTATTCACATCTTTACGTGTTTTATTACGCCAGCCCTGCACAGACCTTGGTAACGCCAACGTGACATCAGTTTCTTGTTAGCAACATTATTTTGGTTTAAGTGTGCAAGGTATTTGTTACTAGGATCTGCTGGCGTGCTGATTGCACAAGTGTTACCGCTAAACACTTACACACATACGCGGGAAAAGACTGGTTCCTGCGTCTAATTGAATAAATACGACAGAGTAAATACGACAACGAATTGAATAATATAACCTGCTTCCTTTTGTCCGTCTAATATATCAATTATATTAGCACCGGGCTTAAAATTATATATTGCGCTGGACTGCGAGTTTACTGCATATTACATATATTGGATAATTATATATTGCATATATTGATTGATTATATATATATATATATATATATATATATACATATATACATACATACATACATACATACATACATACATACATACATACATACATACATATATATATATATATATATATATATATATATATATATATATATATATATATATATATATATATATATATATATATATATATATATATATATATATATATATATATATTACTCTATCATCTCTCTCTCTCTCTCGCACGCTCGCAGATTTCAGATATCTATAATATTTTCTCTTATTCAGACAACGTTTTATATATATATATATATATATATATATATACATATATACATACATACATACATACATACATACATACATATATATATATATATATATATATATATATATATATATATATATATATATATATATATATATATATATATATATATATATATATATATATATATATATATATATATATATATATATATATATATATATATATATTACTCTATCATCTCTCTCTCTCTCTCGCACGCTCGCAGATTTCAGATATCTATAATATTTTCTCTTATTCAGACAACGTTTTTTTGCCTCTGCCGTCTGCTCCTTCAGAGAAGAACGCATCGCGGATGCATTTGCAGGCAATTACAAAAACCAAGAGAGCGACGACAAGATATTCAAAGTGGTCGCTACCAGTCGAGAACCGTCGACCCGTCCAAACGAGGTAGGTGAATATCACACCATTAGGCTGGCTGGATACTTGCCTCGTTGCGAAAAATTATTAGCATGTAACATGAAACATTAGACCCAATTCGTTGCCACTAAATGACTCTGCACAGAGACATTTCGGAACCTTGGCCATTGAGAGCATCCCGTGTTAGCAACTAAGGATATTAGTTGATATTCCATATGCAGTTGGGTAAAAGGACAACTCAGCTTTTATTAAAAAAACATATAGAGGGGAGTACAAGAAGGAGCAGCAGCGTGGAGGAGAGTGGAAGGCATTATGTGGGACAGAAAACTGAAAAAACAACTTAAAGGAAAAGTATTGGAAACCTGCGTGGTGCCAGCCTGTATATACGGGTTGGGAACACTGGTACTGACAGAGAGACGGCAGGAGAAGATACATATAGCAGAAAACAACTGGATACGAAGAATATGCAAACCAACCCAAAAAGAAGGAAGATGAAGGAATTTAGAGAAGAGATTGGCACGAAAAACACCTAAAGATGAACGTAGTCGGAAGAAGAACGAGATGGGCAGGACATATGCAAAGAATGGGCGAAGACAGATTGTCAAAAAGAGCATGAAAAGCAGAAGAGGGTGGCAGAAGAAGAAGAGGAAGACCAAAGCTGCGATGGAGAGACTGTGTCAAACGAGATCTGGAAAGGGCAGGTACGAACGGCTAAAAGTGGAAGACCATCGCAGAAGACAGAGGGGAATGAAGAGAGTTAACAACGAAAGTGGAAGAAGCTAACAAGTGACGTAGACCCCACCCCGCAAGGGAGCAAGGGGACGAAGCTAACAGGTGACGTAGACCCCACCCCGCAAGGGAGCAAGGGGAAGAAGAAGAAGCAGCAAGACGATGAGTGAAAAATGCATTCATAATGTCGGTTTGATTTAGTGAGAAGTACTCTTTTTTAAAGTTGACAAGTGTTTTCTGGATGGACTTTGTTTCTAATAGATAGATAATTTCTAATTACTGTTATATGAACTGCTATTCCATCGAATCCATAAATCTTCTTTATTAAGTTGGTGAACAGACGAACGAACATTCACAACCTACATGTTCAGGTTGTTTTATAACTAAAATGTCTGCACGTCATTGGCTACGATTTTTATGTTTTGGATGATATACATGTAGTCACAGCGAAGAGGTTTCCGCGTTGGAATATCACATTTTAGCATGTAAAATGCATAACAATTTTAAAAAAGAAATTATTTCAGTTTTGTTTTCATTGTACTTGGTGCTTGTGCGCTTTTTATGTTTGTTACATTTTAAACAATGTTTCATTGAAAACTGTTTCTCTGTTCGGCTTAGCAAGCACAAATAAGTTGTAGACACCTTGTAAACGTCCCTGCCATTTCTAGCAAATCGTTTGCTATATCGGAAACGACTAAGCCGGGTGTTGTCAACAGGGTTAAGGGAAAGAAGAATGTCCGCTTTTCGTCCTGTTCTAACTATAGTTAATTCTGTGAACAGTTGATCACGTGTAAACGTCACTATAACAAGATTTCAAACGACACTGCGGATAAACGCAAACAAATGTAGTAAAAGTAAAAATGAAATACTTATATTAAGCATAATTACCTCTCAAGAAACTTGAAGTTTGTTCTGAATATTTCGACTGCATCTCGCAGTATTCTTCAGCAGACTGAAGTTACGGATGTGTCACATGACCAATGTCATGTGACACAAGCTTGAGTAGGGCTGGTGTGAACTCCTGGCCGACGTCTCGGTTCAGCGTAGGTTTCTTTCTGTGGATGTTAATCGCCTCCTTTATTTTTCTCCTGTGCCAGTTCTCCTCGTGGTTTAGAATATTAACGTCCTTCATAGAGCACTGGTGGCCTGTGTTCAGTTTGTGTTCACTTATAGCTGATAGGGGTTGGCGACAAGATAGATGTTCTTTGATTCTTGTGCCAAGTGTTCTGGCTGTTTCTCCTATATAGCGTTGGTCACATTCTGGGCATTGTATGTCATATACTACCCCACCAGTCCTACTCCAGCTTGTGTCACATGACATTGGTCATGTGACACATTCGTAACTTCAGTCTGCTGAAGAAGACTGCGAGATGCAGTCGAAATATTCAGAACAAACTTCAAGTTTCTTGAGAGATAATAATGCTTAATATTAATAACCAAGAAACCGGATCATCTATCCATTCAAGGAAATACTTATACTTGTTATATTAAAGGTTCCTGCTCAATTCGATTGTTTTCGCTCGTATCGTTTCAAACTCATTTCGCGAACAATCGAATCTCTCTTGTATCTATCTTGTATCTATCTCGTATCTATCTAGTATCTATCTAGTATCTATCTTGTATCTATCTTGTATCTATCTCGTATTTATCTTGTATCTATCTTGTATCTATCTCGTATCTATCTTGTATCTATCTTGTGATATATATATATATATATATATATATATATATATATATTATATATTTATATATATATATATATATATATATATATATATATATATATATATATTATATATATATATATATATATATATATATATATATATATATTGTATCTATCTTGTATCTATCTTGTATCTATCTTGTATCTCTCTTGTATCTATCTTGTATCTATCTTGTATCTCACTTGTATCTATATTGTATCTATCTTGTATCTCTCTTGTATCTATCTTGTATTCATCTTGCATATATCATGTATCTATCTCGTATCTATCTCGTATCTATCTTGTATCTATCTCGTATCTATCTTGTATCTATCTTGTAGCTATCTCGTATCTATCTCGTATCTATCTTGTATCTATCTTGTATCTATCTTGTATCTATATTGCATCTCTCTTGTATCTATCTTGTATCTTTCTTGTATCTATATTGTGTTCAAATGTGTTATTCAGTTTTGATGAAATCATCGGACATATTATAACTTAAGACTTAAAATGCTTTTATGTTTATTCACGCCAGTATATCATGACATACATGTATCAAAATATTATTCTAAACAAATCATGTCTTCGTTGGTTGTCGCCAGTGTTCACGCGACTCGCAACAACTCGAGAACTTCGTACTGCAGTTCGCAAGTGGGCACCCCTTCATGGCAACTGACGTCACTGGCGAATCGGGCCAGGCGCACTTCTCTCTTGATCATATCCTCCTACAACGCCTCGTCGTCGACGTACGGGATGAATCCAAGGTGTTCTTCGTTGGCTCCGATTAGTATTTGTAATTATATAATTGGGGCACGTAATGAGTGAGAGGAGAAACCAATTGAGGCGGTGTTCTTGTTTTTTCTTGGTCTTTCCGTGGAACCTGCCATTTTTATATCACTCATTCCAATCAGATCACTTCGTCTTTTTTACTTGGTTCGTCACTTAGACGGAAGTCAGAGGCCACAGACGATCAGAGACGGTTCACCTGAAATATTTCCTGGGTCCGGGTCCACGAACAACAAATACCAAACTTCTTACGTAAAATATAAAATTCGTAGCTACAAATTTGTGTAAGTTGCAATACGGGAAACCTTTTTGTTCAACACTTTCCGCAGCTAATTTTCGTAAATGCTTGAATAAGCATGAATACAAATTCAATGATATTTTAGGACATCTATGGTATATATAAATAAAACGGTTGTGTATATTGTTGCCAAGTAAACAGATTTGCAATCTGGTTTCAAATGTAATAGCACATATTTGCTGCCATGTCCCAAAAGTAAATTTAGATTTGCCAAAACATTTCCTGTTTCCAATCATGACATACACAGATATGGATCCATCGAACAGCTAACCAAAATGTTGCTTGCCGCAGAAACAGTTAAAAACGTAAAACGTCTACGTCTTTTAAAATATAATTTGATAATGTTATCAAAACTGCTACCGACATGTGTGTGTGTGTGTGTGTGTGTGTGTGTGTGTGTGTGTGTGTGTGTGTGTGTGTGTGTGTGTGTGTGTGTGTGTGTGTGTGTGTGTGTGTGTGTGTGTGTGTGTGTGTGTGTGTGTGTGTGTGTGTGTGTGTGTGTGTGTGTGTGTGTGTGTGTGTGTGTGTGTGTGTGTGTGTGTGTGTGTGTGTGTGTGTGTGTGTGTGTGTGTGTGTGTGTGTGTGTGTGTGTGTGTGTGTGTGTGTGTGTGTGTGTTGGGTTTCAGCTGTAAAAACTAATTCCCACACTACAACATATCATGTCTAGTATGATGAAATCTTTGAAACGATTTATCAGATAGGTAGACCATTAAATCGTTTCGCAGATTTATGAAGACCCCCCCCTCCAATGTGTGTCGACAATGCTAGTTAAGTGCACAACGTCATAGTCTTATTGTTTGTTTAGTTATTTCTAAACGACTCACGTGTCTCTTGAGTTTCGAATTACGATAATTATTATATTTTACAATTCTCCTCTTATCCAACTTACATGATTTCATTTCGGCTTGAAACTACTCTCTCTTCAATTCATCATTCCATTTCACCTCCACAATCGAGCCATTATTTCACAACATTAATTATTTGCACGATCGACAGATCAAGGAAAGGTGTACAAAGTGGTACAGTGGACAACGCCCGCCAAACACCAGAGCGAAACTCTGGCGATATGGCAACCGTTCAAAGACGTCACACATATATGGGAGATGAAGTTACTTGTAAGTAAAGCTTTGGTTGATAATTATCAGAAGTGGCACTTTCATTAACGGTGGTCGAAGCAAGTATTTTTTTTGCTAAATTCGTTGATCATGTTGTTATTATTCTTTCAAATATAACTGATAGTTAAAAAAAATTGCTGTCTTGTAAAGACTGCAACTATTGTCCGTCTAAATATCCACCTGAGGTAACTATGATATCCTCCTGAGGTAACTATAATATCCGCCTTAGGTAACTATGATATAGCACTGTCTAATTCCCGAAGATGATACACAGCAACACGTTTCCGTGGCAACCAGTTTATGCCTAAGTCCGCCGTACTCTTATCCCAACGGTGTGTGTATGTGTTCGTGCGCGCGTGCGTGCGTGCGTGCGTGCGTGCGTGCGTGCGTGCGTGCGTGCGTGCGTGCGTGCGTGCGTGTGTGTGTCTAAATCCGAAGTACTCTTATCCCAACGGTTTATTCTGATTTGAAGATAAAATGGCATTACCCTCAACGTGTGCTTCCGTAGGGACGACGTCTTTACATCAGCACGGACGACAACATCGTTGAGATCAACGTCGAGCAGTGTGACAACTACCTGTGTCCGCAGTGTGTCCGAGACCCCTACTGCGACTGGAGTGTTGCTTCTGGGAACTGCACTATCCGCGGGTACGGGTGATTTACGTTTTCTGTCCGTCACAGACAACCACGCACGTACTCACATGCAAACATAAATCAATGGTCGTCGAATTGTTTGCTGTGCAAACCATATCACAAATGAACTCCGAGTAACTTCAGCAGGAAGAAACAATTTTCAGTAGATATATAGCAAAGACCAATTCCAGCGGAACACAGTAGCGGTGTGGGTCGACGTCCATGTGTGACTACGACGGTAGAAGTACGGTATGGCTAAGCGCCCATACATTCAACATTATATATATATATATATATATATATATATATATATATATATATATATATATATATATATATATATATATATATATATATATATATATATATATATATATATATATATATATATATATATATATATATATATATATATATATATATATATATATATATATATATATATATATATATATATATATATATATATATATATATATATATATATATATATATATATATATATATATATATATATATATATCAAACGCATCAATAAGATTACAAGTAAATAGATTTTTATGTTTCACTATCAATGTCAAACATATCAATAAGATTACAAATAAATAGTTTTTGTTTCACAATGTCTTACTTATCCAAACATATTAAAGAACACAACATCTCGCCGCTCGGTGTAATTCATGCGTTCGAGAACGTAACAATAAACAATGAACGTAACAACTCAGCTCAGCAATGTGGCGTGTATTGCAGAACAACTCTCTGGACCGGAACTTGTGACAGCAAAGGTAAGTGGCGCTGAGTAGTGGTTAAACCATAACCATCTGGTTGTGGCGTCACCTATGTAGGCTGAATGTAATATTGTCAAATATCACTTCATATTGCCTTACGTTTATTAGTTTATTAGTCCGGGAGTTTATTAGTCCGAGAGTTTATTAGTCCGGGAGTTTATTAGTCCGGGAGCCAAGACCAGCTCAAAATGGTTTCGTTCAACACACACTACACAATTGGTTTGCAACAACAGGCTTCTCGGGGATGTCTCTGGGACATTTCTAGCCCTGATGTACAACATAATTGTGGTATCATTAAACGGTTACAGCCAACCACATAAGTGTTTTTCTTCAACTCAGATAGCCCAGATTTTTTAATAATAATTGTTATTATCCTTTTGTTATAACAATAGTATTGCTGCCGAACGTATTACTAGTTGCATGGGATGTGTTATATTAAGTTAAACCTAAACACAAAATTGCATTTTTTGCACGTAAAACGTCTACGTCTTTTAAAATATAATTTGATAATGTTATCAAAACTGCTACCGACATCTAAGCCACCTACCATCTAAGCAACCTACCATCTAAGCCACCTACCATCTAAGCAACCTACCATCTAAGCAACCTACCATCTAAGCAACCTATCATCTAAGCAACCTACCATCTAAGCAACCTACCATCTAAGCTACCTACCATCTAAGTAACCTACCATCTAAGCAACCTACCATCTAAGCAACCTACCATCTAAGCAACCTACCATCTAAGCAACCTCCCATCTAAGCAACCTACCATCCAAGCAGCCTACCATCTAAGTAACCTACCATCTAAGCAGCCTACCATCTAAGCAACCTACCATCTAAGCATCCAACCATCTAAGCAACCTACCATCTAAGCAACCTACCATCTAAGCAACCTACCATCTAAGCAACCTACCATCTAAGCAACCTACCATCTAAGCAACCTACCATCTAAGTAACCTACCATCTAAGCAGCCTACCATCTAAGCATCCAACCATCTAAGCAACCTGCCATCTAAGCAACCTACCATCTAAGCCACCTACCATCTAAGCAACCTACCATCTAAGTAACCTACCATCTAAGCAACCTACCATCTAAGCAACCTACCATCTAAGCAACCTGCCATCTAAGCAACCTACCATCTAAGCAGCCTACCATCTAAGCATCCAACCATCTAAGCAACCTACCATCTAAGCAACCTACCATCTAAGCAACATACCATCTAAGCAACCTACCATCTAAGCAACCTACCATCTAAGCAACCTACCATCTAAGCAACCTACCATCTAAGCATCCAGCCATCTAAGCAACCTACCATCTAAGCAACCTACCATCTAAGCATCCAACCATCTAAGCAACCTACCATCTAAGCATCCAACCATCTAAGCAACCTACCATCTTGATTTTTATAATTAAACCTACACTTTCAAGGTAAAAGAAATGGAACTACCCACAATACGTTTATCGTGATCATTGAAATAGTGAACTCATCCGCTACATGGGTGCGCCATTTATTTCCGGCATTCACCAAAACATACTACCTCCAATATGTTCCATTAATTTGTTTTAATTATGTCCTAAGCAAAGCTTTTATAACTTTATGAAATACATGCATCTTATCAACGGAACTTTACGTTCACCAAATGATTCATTACATATCAATATAGATGGATGTTTGTCTGGGTGTTCAACCACGGTGTTCAACCACGGTGTTCAACTACAGTGTTCAACCACGGTGTTCAACCACGGTGTTCAACCACGGTGTTCAACTACAGTGTTCAACCACGGTGTTCAACCACGGTGTTCAACCACGGTGTTCAACTACAGTGTTCAACCACGGTGTTCAACCACGGTGTTCAACCACGGTGTTCAACTACAGTGTTCAACCACGGTGTTCAACCACGGTGTTCAACCACGGTGTTCAACCACGGTGTTCAACTACAGTGTTCAACCACGGTGTTCAACCACGGTGTTCAACCACGGTGTTCAACCACGGTGTTCAACTACAGTGTTCAACCACGGTGTTCAACCACGGTGTTCAACCACGGTGTTCAACTACAGTGTTCAACCACGGTGTTCAACCACGGTGTTCAACCACCGTGTTCAACCACGGTGCTTCATATGGAAGAGAGAAGCCTCACCACGTTAATATCTACATCGTTAATAATCAAAGACGTGGATTAAAGTGACAAATGTAATATATTGCATCATTGAACAAAATATTAAATGTTATATACACTATATTATAAAAATGTATCGCATGTGGGATTTAGTAGTATCACATAAAACATTCATGTCTGTTAATAAGAAATATACATGATCGTGTAAAAGGATGAACGGTGAATAGAAGAATCGACTGAATACGCAACAAAGATTTGTCTTGGACGAGTTAAGTCAATACATTATGACATCACATGAAGACCCCCGTTTGACCTCGTTTTCCCATAGTTTCTCAATGTACCCGTCTAACTGTTGATGATTTGGAACGATACACTGAATACAAAGACTGCCCAACCTGTTGGTTTTGGAAGTTTTACCTGTTTATTGATATTGTACATCATTATATTTATGAACAGTATTCGCTTATTATTATTATTATTATTGTCATTGGTATTGTTATCATTGTCAGTGCTATTGTCATTGGTATTGTTATTATATTATGTACCAACACCACCACCACCAGCAGCAGCACCACCACCACCACCAACACAACCACCAACACCACCAGTAGCACCACCACTACCACCACCACTAACACCACCACCACCACCACCACCGCCACAACTACCACCACCACTACCACTACCACCACCACCATCACCACCACCACCACTACTGCCATGGTATTATTAAATGGAACTGACTTACACATTACCTGTTCAGTGACAACGACCACGGACAAGACGGACGACGCCAAGAAGGAGAACAGCAATGAGAACGACACGGGGAACGGCATGGAGAACGACGAGGCCGTGATCGTCATAGCAGCCTATATAGCCGGTGCTCTAGTCCTCGCTGTAGCAGCCGGAATGTTCCTCTTCATCAGCTGCGCCAATCAGTCAGTTGTTAATCCGTCAGTCAATACAGAGTCAAAAAATCTACCAGTCGGTAATCGATGAGGCCCACACAGAGCAGTGAACAGCACACTGCCACATCGGTGCCACGGATCAATGAACAGCACACTCCCACATCGGCGTCACGGACCAGTGAACAGCACACTGCTACATCGGTGCCACGGATCAATGAACAGCACACTCCCACATCGGAGTGACGGACCAGTGAAAAGCACACTCCCACATCGGAGTGATGGACCAGTGAAAAGCACACTCCCACATCGGAGTGACGGACCAGTGAAAAGCACACTCCCACATCGGCGTCACGGACCAGTGAACAGCACAGTCCCACATCGACGCCACGGACCAGTGACTCGCAGGAGTTAACCTATCGCTGTAGAACTGGTTAGTGACTTATGCTACATATTGCTCGCCATGTAAAATATCGACAGAGTTCATAATGGAGGACATCGATTAAAATTACAAATGTAATATATTGCATGATTTTCCTGAACAAAACATTAAATGTTGCATTACACTGTATTATTAAAAATGTATCGCATGTCGGATTCAGTAGTATCAAATAAAGCATTCATGTATGTTAATAAAAAATATACACGGTCGAGCAGGATTCGAATTAAATCAAAGCAGCATCATTAAATTCGGACACTGTGTAGTCGGAGACTGTGTAATAGGATGTACGGTGAATAGAAGAAACTGAAAACGACTGAAACCGACTGAAAACGCAACAAAGATTTGTCCAACGTAGTGTTGGACAAATTAAGTCAATGCCTTATGTCATCACATGAAGACCCCCGTTTGATCTCGTTTTCCCCGTAGTTTCTTAGTGTACCCGTCTAACTGTTGATGATTTGGAACTATACAATGAATATAAAGTTTGCCCAACCTGGAACTGACTTACACATGACCTGTTCAGTGACAACGACCACGGACAAGACGGATGACACCACCAAGGAGAAGAGGAAGGAGAATGACACGGGGAAAGGCAAGGGGATCAATGAGGCCGTGATCGTCGTCCCGGCCTATATGGTCGGTGCTCTAGTCCTCGCTGTAGCGGCCTATATGGTCGGTACTCTAATCCTCGCTGTAGCGGCCTATATGGTCGGTGCTCTAGTCCTCGCTGTAGCGGCCTATATGGTCGGTACTCTAATCCTCGCTGTAGCGGCCTATATGGTAGGTGCTCTAGTCCTCGCTGTAGCGGCCTATATGGTCGGTGCTCTAGTCCTCGCTGTAGCGGCCTATATGGTCGGTACTCTAGTCTTCGCTGTAGCGGCCTATATGGTCAGTGCTCTAGTCCTCGCTGTAGCGGCCTATATGGTCGGTGCTCTAGTCCTCGCTGTAGCGGCCTATATGGTCGGTGCTCTAGTCCTCGCTGTAGCCGCCGAAATGTTCTTCTTCATCAGCTGCGCCAATCAGTCTGTTATTAATCCGTCAGTCAATAAATAATCATAAAGCCATCATAAAGCCTACACGGAGCAGTGAACAGCACACTGCCACATCGGCGCCACGGACCAGTGAACAGCACACTCTTACATCGACGCCACGGACCAATGAACATCACACTCTTACATCGACGCCACTGACCAATGAACAGCTCACTCTTACATCGACGCCACGGACCAATGAACAGCACACTCTTACATCGACGCCACGGACCAATGAACAGCACACTCTTACATCGACGCCACGGACCAATGAACAGCACACTCTTACATCCACTCCACGGACCAATGATTCGCAGGAGTTAAACTATCGCTGTAGACTTGGTTACTGACTTGTGCTATTGTTCGCAGCGCAGAGATTACCTGCCCAGTGTCGCGTCAAAGGATTACTTTACTGATTCGTGTATTTCGGGACAGTGGTTGGAGATAACGACAATGGTCTTGGTTGGAAATAATGACAATAGTTTCACTATTTAACATATTCTCAGGTCATCGTTACAGCGCATCAAACTATGCAGTTTCGACGTAATGGATTGCTGTCATCACATCGACAATAGTTTCACTATGTAACATATTCTCAGGTCATCGTTACAGCGCATCAAACTATGCAGTTTCGACGTAATGGATTGCTGTTTAATCAATCAGTTCTAGACGACATTGAATTCACATACTATATGAAGTCTGTGTTCATCTAAATAATACAGATCAAAAGAAGTTACCAGTATACACACCTACGGGGGACTAAGGTACCCATCCAAATATAGTGCTGTGACAGTACCATTAAATTCGAATTGTTTGGTAAATTCTGGGCATAAAAACTGTGTTCGTTCAACCATCCCAAGCATGCGCTGTCTTCTTTCTAAAAAACATTTTCAACATCTGACACAATTTGAACATAGACTTATGTAGTATGCTGCCGTTTTCCAATATCTCGGGAATTCTCAATTACTGGTAGAATTCTCGTTTAGCATTGCGTTTACTTTAGCATCTACACATATTTACTGTACTTTGAAAATAGTGAAAATAGCAATCATACATTATATATATATATATATATATATATATATATATATATATATATATATATATATATATATATATATATATATATATATATATATATATATATATATATATATATATATATATATATATATATATATATATATATATATGGTGGAACCAAGCCATGACGTTTGTTTCGCTGTAATTGTATTCGAAGTGGTCTGTCACAACAACATACTATTCTGGTCTTGTTTTGCGTACGTTTTGTGCAACCAGACAAGAGGAAAGTCATGGCGAGCAGTCGTGTGGCGCCACTGACGTTATGGCGTGTGTCTCTCGACAATGGCAGCGTAATCAGAGTAAAGTCACAAATTGGCCAGTTAAGGCAGGTCTCCATAAATGTATATTAGTAACGTTACTCATATCATACCAACTTGATGAATATTTTAACGAACTCAATTAATATACCCGTGATTGCGTGAGCCTTATAAGCAACACATACAATATGTCAAAGCTAAGTTCCATTCACCGAAATTTGATGAGTGTACATGAGACAACAAAGCACTACTTAGCATTATGGATGACTTGATGAAGAGAAAAGCTGCTCCAAAACTGCCCAGTCCCGTGGTTAGTACTGCTCAACTCGCAGAAGGTTTTCTTACTTAACGCACAAAATGTTTCACATTCGCAGCCAATTAGCCAATAAACGCCTACAAACTGTTAACGCTACGGACGTCCACGGTGAACAGTCTTATCCGGAATCACAACATACGCTATACACTCTTTAGTACGGACGTGTTAAACAGAATCAAGTGCAATTAATCCACTTCCTACTTAACTCGTGAAACCAACATAGACTTGATTGCGCTAACATTAGTTACAATCATTAAACATGTCGCTCGATTCTAGATCAACACGCGGTGATTACACCTTTACTGAAGAAATCAAACCGGACTCAATGTAAAACTACCAGCCAATATCAAACTATCACTGGAGCATCACGTGGTTGTACAATTTCGCCAGCATCTAGACAATAACAATAATCTCGATACTTTTCAAAGTGCAAGTTGACAATATCTGGGCTCTCAGCGATTATAGTCATACGTGTTGAACGTGACTCAGCGATAAATATGACTCAGACAATATGCACTGGTGGCCACAACTCCCGGGGAACACTTATCGAATATAGCATTCCACAAAGGTCTGTGTCGGGTCCAATTCTGTTCTCCATTTACACCTTGCCTTTGGGGGCCATCGTCAGAAAACATAACCTGCAATACCATCTATATGCAGATTACACCCAGCTGTACGCTGACTTCGCTGGAACGCAGGTTGGAGAAGCTTCTGAAGCAGCTGATCGCATCAAAGAAGAAGCGAGACAGTGGATGACTGACCACATCGTAGCACGGAACCCCAAACATTTGCAGGACATATCATGTATGCTGATGCAAAATTGCCCCTTCACCAACCATCCGTAGCATCGGGATTACCATCGGCTGCGGATTATCGATGTCGTCACAGGTGTCACGCTCGTGCCACCAAACGTACTTTCACATTACAACACAGTACAACATTTCTTCAAAGATCACACACTGTCTCCCCAATTGATGCATGCAAGACGCTAGTGATTACCGCGATTGGACTACAGCAACGCAGTGTTGTACGGCATCACTAAGGTACTTATGACTAAGCTATACAGACGGTGCAGACTTCGGCATCTAGAATGGTCGTGAGATAACGAAAGCACCAGCACAAAACTCTGGTGGTGATTTAGTTACATTGGCTTCCCGTTCACTGGCAGGTCAAGTACAAACTACTGGCTCTCGTCGTTTCCGCATTGCATGGCCTTGCACCATCAAACGTAACTGACTTCCTGACACCGTACTCTCCTATCCGCCCAACCTTCCGTCTGCTGGTATGCGTCTGTTGGTAGTTCCATGCTACAAGAAATACCAACAAATGTACGGTCTTATATAGTGGGGTATCCAGTCATCTTTGGGAATGCTCAAGGCGTTTTACACCTCACACCCCCTGACAGACCGGTTCATTCCGATATAATAATAATAGTTTTATTATGCTTTGCATAAGGCGTACATTTTAAATATAATTATATACATTAAAGGGGATAAAAAATATAAGGCAATGAATTAATATAGCATTAAATTGCATATAAATAAATATAGTATAAATCAGTATTAAATTATGAACGTTACATTGCATGTAAATAAATATAATATAAATTTGTATTAAATTAAGTATAGTCGTTGCGATGCTTTCGCGGTTATTTTTTCAATGTGGGATTGCCATTTTAAATCAGCTGTTAGTGTGACACCTAATTGTCGTGTTGACTTCACTTGTTCGGTGAGTCTGTCGTTGATGGTTAGCGGCGGGATGTCTGGTGGTGTTCTCTTGAAACAAATGCGCAGCTCCATCGTAATTGAGTGCCATTTTGTTGGTCGCCTTCTAGGAGTCAGACCACAGTTGAGAATTGCATTGGTGGCCATGTTAACGTTTTGTCTGATTATAAGAAAACGTGACCATCAAAAATTCTGAAAATTGTCCACAGCAACTGCCATCATCTCATTGATATACTGACCAAATTTTATCAAAATCACATACCTCCAGCTCTTTTAAATCGCCCCGACGTGCGATGCCTATCAATTTTGACAAAAATAGCCATGTATTCATGAGCCCACGTGGCCCATAGCAGAAAAATTCCCATAAATCCCTTAAACTATAAAAAAAATGCACCATTTCACAGCCAATAGCTTCTACAAACAAACCTGTGAATATGCCTGCTCAATTGCACTTATGTCATATCATATGAATTCTTTAAATTCACATTTCGCAATTTAATACGCCCTATATTCGGAGGAACAATAAACAGGAAGGTCAACTGTGGTCTTACCCCTCTACTGCGCGACTTCGGTTGCTGCTGTTAGTAGTGAGCTATTGTGGCCGCAGGTGAACACTTTTCCCATATTGTGCAGTCATCGACATATTTTACATTCCAACACCATCTCGACCTCCGTCCACGCTGCAGCTACTGCGCGACTATTCGTTCACATGTCTAAAGCTAAGTATTCATATATACAGTTGACTGAACCGAGGCGTGGGGTGAATGAAATTACCCAAACTTCGACAGCAGGAGGATTCGAACCCTGGTTCTCTCGAACGATAGTTTGGTATGGGAAACTGCCAGACAACAACTGTTTTAATGTCCTTTGTCGGAATAGTCAACGTTAGCCTTATTTAGCAGTTCGCAATAATTTCGCGATGTTTACTTTAGGCTAAGCCAGGTTATTTACTTCAAAAACTGTTTGATCAATAGCTAATATTAGTATAACGTTGGCAGTTGAGAATGTACTCCTGTACCAAGAGGACGAGCGTCATGAAAACAGAAGTATATTGTGATAATATTAAACAGTAGTATATTGTGATAATATTAAACAGTAGTATATTGTGATAATATATTGTGATAATATGGAATAAGCGCTGATTTGTCATAGGCAGCTCTGTTGGCAAAAGCGTTTTGGGAAACGATTTTTAATACGGGAAACGAATTGTAATATTGTAACATTCGTTTGAGAACACTTGTTTGAGAACACTTGTTTAAACATATAAAGAGTTTCTGAAAACATAAAGGTGTTTCTAACACAACCACAGGTATGCCTAAGAATGGCGCCATAACAACGTTCACATGTTGACATAATTTCCTGCAATGAAGATGGCCGCACGCGAAAACTTCCATCGTCCAAAGAGTCTATGTATGTATTCCAACTGGATGAAACATGTCTGGAGGACTACGATAATGACAGCCGAATTGATTTCAGCTCGACCCATGTATACACTGACCGCCTCAAGACATCACAAGATCGAATATGATAATTATAGAAAATAATGAGTATTGATTGTTGAAATACCAACCGGAGCATAGAGTGTAATTGATATCGAATATCATTAGAAGCGGTGTCAGCGGCGCGGCGTCGTTCCGAATAGGATAATACCAATATTTCCACATTAGCGCTTATACGCGCATTTGTGTGAATCAAAGACTCTATATTACTTTGAAGCGATAATGCGTTACTCGGACAATCGATGTACAATTCAGGTGCAGGAAGATTACGCATAAAGGCTTTCAAGGCCGCGTTGTTGTTGTCTTAGTGAACGTGCCAATATATGGTGCATGAGATACCAAATATATGTCCCAATTTGTGTGCCTACTAACAATGTATATTAGTGCAGCATACATTATCTTTTTGCCCTTTTCCCACAGTGCACTAGAGCGTGTCATAAAGTATTACTACCACCAACTCTACAGCTATGGATATGAACTACTACTAAGCCAACTGGTTACGTGGACGAATTGACCAAATGTGAATGGAATGAGTTTAAGTACAAGGCGCAGTACCGGTGTCTCTGTCATGGCTGCAAAGGATTTAAAAAAACAATAGGGATAAATAGAGATAATCAAAAGTCAGCAAACTATTAAATGTTGATACCACATGGAACTCAATAACACCTATATAGTATGGTTACAAACGGCCAGACAACGACATGCTCCCTTGCCCAATGATGATTACTGTCCACAATCAACTAGGTCTGGCTAACCGATTCAATGAACGACAAATGACTTACAGAAATAATAGAGGCTTCTCCCCTTTAAGATGCACAACGCCGTTCGACCCGATGAACCAACAAAGAGAACAAATGGTTTGCGCCGTACGCTAAATCATTCGGACGGAAGACAGAACATCAATAAGCAATCGCTACTGCTTTTGTAGACGTTCAAGCTTTCTTTGATAGTCTAAACCGCACATCTGTCTGGCTATGGTAGTGAAATGAGATTTCGCATCACATATCGAGTATTATATTGGTTCTCTTTCAAATATGTCGTCAGGCGAGGCTGTGTTTGAAGTGAATCTCTTCAGCTATGTAATTACCCACCTGGTGTACAACGTGTAATTAGCTACCTGGTGTACAACGCACAGCAGATGTCCAAAGGTTCAAAGCCGTCATTTAATAACATATTCACATTATTTCATTCGTGCGAAAGGTCAATTAACTATATTCACAAAATACTTATATTTATTCCTCTATTTATTTATTTACCTATATATGTCTATCGTGTACATTATTCTCTAGTTAATCGAGTATGTGTAGTAATGCTACAAAACACCGACTCTCTAATTTACACATTCGTTGAAATATTGCTTAAAGCTGACAATTCGATGACGTCACTTGACGTCTCAATTTCTTCACATTGCTGAACGATTCAACGAAGAACATGTAAGTAGTGAATTAATATTACACAACGTGTAGCTTTCACATTGGCACCGATGCTTGCTATTAAATCAACCAGCGACACATATCGCCAAGTGTAACGTTTTGATTTTGTCCAAGAAACTAGAAGCACATTTTGGTTGTGATGGCGGTGGCAGCTATACAACGAACGAATCGGGCGATATGTTTCGAATCAATATTTAAGTAAATGCACTAAATACAATAAATTAGTAAAACGTAGAAAATATCGCAACTACATCTTATACGCGAACACATACTCGACCTCGTCTCTTGGAGACACTTCCATGCAGCTAGCACCAATCACACGTTCACAAACGTTGCTACAGCAACGTAATCATGTTGGGCTTCTACGTATTACTTACCCGATTGTTACGTTTCATCTGTACGTCTTTTTATATACAACTTATGCCAGTGTTATTACCCTTTTTCGGGTACCGTGGAATAAAATTTCCCACGATCTACAATGCATTTTTCAGGACGAAAACAACATGAGTTGTCTTAAAATACAAACTTTATACACGGAGTTGAATCCATCTCGACGGAGTATATTGACTAAGGTGTCGTCCTAAGTGCCACTGCGTCTGAGCGAACTAACACAAACATTTCATTCGTGCCTTCATTGAAGGAAGCTATAACGTCAAATGTGGACACACGACACTGTTCGGTTGCATACATCATCGTGTTAAAATTTCTGGCCGTAAGCGTCTCGCAAGTAGCCTCTGTATGACTCACTTCAGATGGGCGCATTTAGATTGTCACTCGCAGTTCTTGCTAGGTCATTTGTATTTGTCTCCAGTAGTGCAACCACTTTTCAACGAGTATCACACGGGTTCCTCAAATGTCTTGACAATAAGATGGGGCCCGGTGTTTGTCTGTGGATAGTCACCGACGTGCACTGAAAGACGAGTTGTGTTGAGCTGCCTCGTGAAACAGGTGTGACTTCCGGCCGGGGTTGACATCTACCGGCGTGGTCACGTGAGCAGGGCGATGCAGGCGCCAAGGACAGTGGCGAATACGAGCACTGTAAGGAGGACGAGGGAGACAAGGCAGACACACTTACGACGTCGGTGATGGTCATCCGGCTCCACCTGAAACATACACACACACACTCGTACAGCTGACAGTCCACGGTGTCACACACACGCACGCACTCACACACTCACGCACCCATGCACTCACGCACGCACGCACGCACGCACGCACGCACGCACACACACACACACTTTTGGGTGGCTTTAGGTATTTGCACATGTCCCGATGTTCCATTTCACTGAACCGCGTGAACGAATACGTGGCTGTGATGAAGTTGTGTAATTGAATAGTTTGTGCACTTTACTTATAACATGACTGAATACTGACCTGATCTACGAAAACACGCAGCATCGTTAGACATGCTGTAATTCACTTTGGAGCTATGGCAATATCTCTGTGGCAGACTTCTGTCTCAAGAGACGAAGTCTTCTACTGGTCCTTGTTTTGTTTGTGTCACGCACCTCAGGCGCCGTAATCGTGCTTTTGTGATATGTTTGTCGATGTCAGTGTCACGGTCAGTGTGAAGCGTGGCATGCCAGTGTGGTCTGTTCGTGCAAATGTGGTATGTTCATGCCAGTGTGGTCTGTTCATGGCAGCAGCAGTACATGTGTCAGATGGAATATTAAATTTCGTTTTAGAATACCTTTTAATCGAATTGTAGTATATCTACTATTCATTTCGGAGGCATTGCATTCTATCTCACTGCTATGTAGCACAGGCCTGTAGACGTTGCCAATTTGGATGTTTAGCTGTCCACAGAACGGTTGGCTGACATCGTGGTACCGAGATCTGTGATCGGTGTCAACATTTTCCAGTGGGCTTCCATCTATTACCAGGTTTGGCTTTTCTGTTTCTTGGCTCAATATTACAATTTTGTCGAGACTAATCTAGAGTCGAAATTCATTTGCATGCCTTGGCAAATGTATCTCTCATAGTTTGGAGTAGTGGTGGGAAGAAGGCACAGAAGACGGCCTCGCCTGTGTACACAAGCTCTATTATATCGCATGTGCTGGAAACTATGAAAATAAGGTGGTCGTATTTATTTCGAAAGCTTTCATGCATAATGAAGAAAATGCATAGAAACAAAACATGAACCATTCAAGTTTTACTCTGCTGGTAGATACCCCAGTAACGATATCTGTACCAACAGATGATGTTTTAAGATGGACATAAAAGAAATATTACTTTGTCAACTTACTGAGACGACCTCTTCGGCTGCCGACGACGTTTCGCTGCACGAATAAAGCGACTTACACTCTGAAACAAGATTGCTTTATAAAGCAAAGCCCTAGTTGGCAAGTGATCAATGAAACCATTGTCTAATTTAGAGTGCAACAATTATTCCCTGTAAGTGTAGTCCGGCTTTGTTATATGCTATATATGTAGTCCGGCTATGTTATATGCTATATATGTAGTCCGGCTTTGTTATATGCTATATATGTAGTCCGGCTATGTTATATGCTATATATGTAGTCCGGCTATGTTATATGATATATATGTAGTCCGGCTATGTTATATGCTATATATGTAGTCCGGCTATGTTATATGCTATATATGTAGCCCGGCTATGTTATATGCTATATATGTAGTCCGGCTATGTTATATGCTATATATGTAGTCCGGCTATGTTATATGCTATATATGTAGTCCGGCTATGTTATATGCTATATATGTAGTCCGGCTATGTTATATGCTATATATGTAGTCCGGCTATGTTATATGCTATATATGTAGTCCGGCTATGTTATATGCTATATATGTAGTCCGGCTATGTTATATGCTATATATGTAGTCCGGCTATGTTATATGCTATATATGTAGTCCGGCTATATCATAAAAAAAAATTATGTTATATATGTAGCCCGGCTATGTTATATGCTATATATGTAGACCGGCTATGTTATATGCTATATGTATAGTCCGGCTATGTTATATGTTATATATGTAGCCCGGCTATGTTATATGCTATATATGTAGTCCGGCTATGTTATATGTTATATATGTAGCCCGGCTATGTTATATGCTATATATGTAGCCCGGCTATGTTATATGCTATATATGTAGCCCGGCTATGTTATATGCTATATATGTAGCCCGGTTATGTTATATTCTATATATGTAGCCCGGCTATGTTATATGCTATATATGTAGCCCGGTTATGTTATATGCTATATATGTAGTCCGGCTATGTTATATGCTATATAGCCCGGTTATGTTATATGCTATATATGTAGCCCGGCTATGTTATATGTTATATATGTAGCCCGGTTATGTTATATGCTATATATGTAGTCCGGTTATGTTATATGTTATATATGTAGCCCGGTTATGTTATATGCTATATATGTAGTCCGGCTATGTGATATGCTATATATGTAGCCCGGTTATGTTATATGCTATATATGTAGTCCGGCTATGTTATATGCTATATATGTAGGCCGGCTATGTTATATGCTATATATGTAGCCTGGTTATGTTATATGCTATATATATAGCCCGGTTATGTTATATGCTATATATGTAGCCCAGTTATGTTATATGTGATATATGTAGCCCGGCTATGTTATATGCTATATATGCAGCCCGGCTATGTTATATGCTATATATGTAGCCCGGTTATGTTATATGCTATATATGTAGCCCAGTTATGTTATATGCTATATATGTAGCCCGGCTATGTTATATGCTATATATGTAGCCCGGCTATGTTATATGCTATATATGTAGCCCGGCTATGTTATATGTTATATATGTAGCCCGGTTATGTTATATGCTATATATGTAGCCCGGCTATGTTATATGCTATATATGTAGCCCAGCTATGTTATATGCTATATATGTAGCCCGGTTATGTTATATGCTATATATGTAGTCCGGCTATGTTATATGCTATATAGCCCGGTTATGTTATATGCTATATATGTAGCCCGGCTATGTTATATGTTATATATGTAGCCCGGTTATGTTATATGCTATATATGTAGTCCGGTTATGTTACATGTTATATATGTAGCCCGGTTATGTTATATGCTATATATGTAGTCTGGCTATGTGATATGCTATATATGTAGCCCGGTTATGTTATATGCTATATATGTAGTCCGGCTATGTTATATGCTATATATGTAGTCCGGCTATGTTATATGCTATATATGTAGCCCGGTTATGTTATATGCTATATATATAGCCCGGTTATGTTATATGCTATATATGTAGCCCAGTTATGTTATATGCTATATATGTAGCCCGGCTATGTTATATGCTATATATGTAGCCTGGCTATGTTATATGCTATATATGTAGCCCGGCTATGTTATATGCTATATATGTAGTCTGGCTATGTTATATGCTATATATGTAGTCTGGTTATGTTATATGTTATATATGTAGCCCGGTTATGTTATGTGCTATGTATGTAGTCCGGCTATGTTATATGCTATATATGTAGCCCGGTTATGTTATATGCTATATATGTAGTCCGGCTATGTCATATGCTATATATGTAGCCCGGTTATGTTATATGCTATATATGTAGCCCGGTTATGTTATATGCTATATATGTAGCCCGGTTATGTTATATGCTATATATGTAGCCCGGCTATGTTATATGCTATATATGTAGCCCGGCTATGTTATATGCTATATATGTAGCCCGGTTATGTTATATGCTATATATGTAACCCGGCTATGTTATATGCTATATATGTAGCCCGGCTATGTTATATGCTATATATGCCACACAAGAACAGACAATGACACACATAAATACTTCACATAACAAACCATTTGTTTGAACAGCCTTGTCACACAGCCTTGTCACATAGCCTTAGTAAACAACTAATATAATATTCAAAACAAAACAGTTGCCCGAAGTAACCCAATTATTCGTCAATCTGACTTATCCCAAATGTACATACCACATATTTTACTGTTATTAACAACACGACACAACCTTCTTGGAATGATCGGTTTATATGGGCATAGTTTCGACTGCTTCCTCTCCAAGAAATGTTTTAATCTACATGTCTTTGCCAATACAGTGTGTTTTCTTTGTTAGTATATCCAGATATTGTAAAAACACCAGACAAAATATGTAAAATTAGCAAATGTTTGCTATGATTTGGAATACATCATTTTCAAAATAATAATTACGTTTAGTTAATAGTAAATGTAAAAGATACCAATATATTAATGAGAGAGGGCCTTATGGAGTCAAGTGGATAAGGACTACATAAGACTTTAACCTAAAATGTACAACCTGAACTAAAATAAATACAGGACAATATGCATTGTGATATTTTACTAGCCAGTCAAAATGTGGAAAAATGCAGAACCGATTTATACATAAAGTTATAAATCATGGATTCACAAAACCTGCCTTACAAATATTTATGTTTGGTAAGAAGAAATCACTAAAGGGGTAGTTGAAAGATACTTTCTACTTAGATTTTCAAAAAGCTTTCGATAAAGTATGACATCAAAGATTGTTACTAAACTGACTAAAAGCCCGCGACATAGAGAATGACATAATCATCTGAATAGAAAAATGGCTGATTGGCAGATGACAAAGAGTATTAGCAGGTCAATGTTGGCTCTAATGCAAATATGCTTACCACATTTTATCTAAACAATGCGTAGAATAACAACATAAAAAGACGTTTACCGAATTTAGACGCATCTATCCTCGGTTCTATCGTCCATGGTTTCACGTCGACTGTTTCTATCATCTCCCGCAGCATGTCGCGCAAGTCGCGAATATCTCTACAATCCACAACGACACGGTGTAATATACTACTCTAGTCATGACCTGTAGTATCAGAAGAATAAGATGATAAAGAAGAAGAGTACAAAGAATTTGCGAGAATATGTTATGTATGTATGTATGTATGTATGTATGTATGTATGTATGTATGTATGTATGTATGTATGTATGTATGTATGTATGTATGTATGTACGTACGTACGTAGGTGTGCGTGCGTGCGTGCGTGCGTGCGTGCGTGCGTGCGTGCGTGCGTGCGTGCGTGCGTGCGTGCGTGCGTGCGTGTGTATTTGTGTTATTAAGATACAAAAGGTAGTTACATTCCTTAGTGTATTATCCCGTGTTTAGGTGCAGTCTAAGCGCGTTACGTCACCTCACAAACATTAACGACTAACTCGACTTTTATTAAACTGAGGCAGTGGATAATTATCTGAATTGTCAAAACTCCGGAAAGCAGTAACGGATCCGAGCCCCGGTTCTCTCAACCGACAGCCAGACGCTCTGTGTTGTACAACTACTACTGTAGACTGCAGTAGCTGCCTTCGGTGAATTAAACGCTATCAATGTTATCTGGGAAATCGGTCAGGCAACGAACTACTACGCCTCACCAATGGATTGACAGGCAAGTGGATCAGGTGGCCACTACATAGACACACACGCATATTACGTGCGGGCAAGAGCTCTAGGACGCACTCATTCAACTAGCGACCACCTGAAGCACCTGCTCCACCTGCTCAACCTGCTTCATCGGACAGCAGAATGCCTACGCATTCTGCTGCGCGACTGCGTCGTATCATATCCGAAACGCGCACCACATCTTCCAGAAGGGTGGATTTGGGTGGGCAACTTGATTACGTCCAAGTTACAGCAAAGCATTATTAATGTGTAATCATGGAAACACGAAGACAACTTACTGCGATCGGGTAGTAGCGCACATAGACGGCTCATTCTGTGGCGTAGCAGGCTCAAGACAAGACAAGCCATTCTGTGGCGTAGCAGGCTCAAGACAAGACAAGCCATTCTGTGGCGTAGCAGGCTCAAGACAAGACAAGCCATTCTGTGGCGTAGCAGGCTCAAGACAAGACAAGCCATTCTGTGGCGTAGCAGGCTCAAGACAAGACAAGCCATTCTGTGGCGTAGCAGGCTCAAGACAAGACAAGCCATTATGTGGCGTAGCAGGCTCAAAATAAGACAAGCCATTCTGTGGCGTAGCAGGCTCAAGACAAGACAAGCCATTCTGTGGCGTAGCAGGCTCAAGATAAGACAAGCCATTCTGTGGCGTAGCAGGCTCAAGATAAGACAAGCCATTATGTGGCGTAGCAGGCTCAAGACAAGACAAGCCATTCTGTGGCGTAGCAGGCTCAAGACAAGACAAGCCATTCTGTGGCGTAGCAGGCTCAAGATAAGACAAGCCATTCTGTGGCGTATCAGGCTCAAGACAAGACAAGTCATTCTGTGGCGTAGCAGGCTCAAGACAAGACAAGCCATTCTGTGGCGTAGCAGGCTCAAGACAAGACAAGCCATTCTGTGGCGTAGCAGGATCAAGACAAGACAAGCCATTCTGTGGCGTAGCAGGCTCAAGACAAGACAAGCCATTCTGTTGCGGTAGCAGGCTCAAGATAAGACAAGCCATTCTGTGGCGTATCAGGCTCAAGACAAGACAAGTCATTCTGTGGCGTAGCAGGCTCAAGACAAGACAAGCCATTCTGTGGCGTAGCAGGCTCAAGATAAGACAAGCCATTCTGTGGCGTATCAGGCTCAAGACAAGACAAGTCATTCTGTGGCGTAGCAGGCTCAAGACAAGTATTGAGCCTGCTGCGCAAATGACCCTTCTACTTGCGCTTTTCTTTCGCCTTCGACACCGTCTGTGCTGTGCTGTGTCATCCTCGAGCTGTGCTGTGTCATCCTCGAGCTGTGCTGTGTCATCCTCGAGCTGTGCTGTGTCACCCTCGAGCTGTGCTGTGTTATCCTCGAGCTGTGCTGTGTCATCCTCGAGCTGTGCTGTGTCATCCTCGAGCTGTGCTGTGTCATCCTCGAGCTATGCTGTGTCATCCTCGAGCTGTGCTGTGTCATCCTCGAACTGTGCTGTGTCATCCTCGAGCTGTGCTGTGTCATCCTCGAGCTATGCTATGTCATCCTCGAGCTGTGCTGTGTCATCCTCGAGCTGTGCTGTGTCATCCGCTGCCGCCAGACAATCCATCTTCTGTACTGGTCAGGTCAACTGGTCACGCATCCTGAACTCAAGCCTTGCCAGCAACATAGTCGAGGAAGTGTGTCTCGCCACACGGGACACAAACCTCCAGATCACCGGAAACATCGTTACACTTAATCTCAGCACAACTACTTCCACCGCTGGAAGCTGATACCGAACCTAAAAAGATCATTGTGATCACCGTCTTCTACCTTGACAATAATTGTCAATTATTGTAAGGCTAACGTCAAACTCTATTCAGGGTTTGCGTCAAAAAGTCCAGCTACTCCCAAGTACCTCGGCGTAAAATGTGGGCATCACCCTGAGAATACTTCGCGACAAAGTCAGGAACCAAAATTGCTGACATGGTCGATAGGCTGCATTTTCACATTGGCGCTACATAATATTTATATCGTCAGGACTCTATTATTGTGCCAAATGTCATGCTTTTATGACAAAATGTACAATTATTACATATACCGCCTATATTAATCCCCTTTTCTGTTCGTGAGAAAACTCTGAAATGTCATGGGGCAAATCATCGTAACATCCGAATCGCAACACTAGCCTTGTCCACTCTACTGCAGAATACTCTACTCCAGCATGGTCCACTGGTTATTGCACGAACAACTCATCGGCATCCAAATCAACAACGCAATGCGTCTGCTCTCAGAAACGCTGACATCTACCTAGTTGATTGGTACCCGGTCCTACCACACATCCGTCGGCAATAGATAAGGCGAGATGCTCAAATATCCTGTCTCTTCAATCAGTGTATCGCAAACACGAGCACCCATTTCCACGACGACCTACATAAAAACCCGGCACCAATACTAACATACAGAAAGCTGTCTGAGACCGCGGCAAGAGCCTCTCGCCCAACTGTGAAGCCGACTCCCAATGGAGAACTTTGTGAAGCGAATCAGCCGCCAAGAACAGCCCGTCGCTGACCCTACTGAAGAACCACCGGATTTAATCTATGCCGAATGGATTTGATCGCGGCCAACCGCATCAGGACATCACATCGGCCATGTGGAACTTGCACCCATCCAGTGCACCGACATGCGTTTAGAACATTGCCCTACGTTCTCCAGGGCTGGGTCTTTCTTGGAAATATAGACTGTCTTGCCTTCCTGGTAAATACAACACTTTCTCTAATTTTGTCTGGCGAAGGAACATTAAAATTACCTCAAGTTCAAAGACGATATACCTGCTGCCATCATGCGATGTTATTCAACTATCATTGAATCCTTTCAAGCCGGAATTCAATGAGACCTCTCTTGTATGTACAAATATATAACAGGTTTTCAATTACCTCAACGGGAAGAAATATTCGAGGATGCTGAAGAGTGATAAAAAAACTAGCCCACAACACACTGATCTCGGCCATAACTGATTAAAAGTGTAGTAAATGGCATTATTCAAAGCCTAAAGTTACCACTCGAAAAGTTGCCATTAGTTTGCTTTCTTCTAGTTCAGAACAATCATCAGCATTTGCCAACCGGGGTATTAACTGTTCACTGGAAATTTCCCCATTTACAAAAATCAACCAATACATTTGAACAGAAATTACTTGACATTAAATAAAACTTGGACCTTAGATAAACAGTGGTAAGAAAACGAGGGGAAACTAGGGACATGACACTGATGTTCCGATGATAAATAAGTGGAGTAGGGAGTATACAAATATAAACGAAATCACATATTAACATAATAATTAGCAAAAGCTGAAGCTGGCCGATAGGGCAGCTTAACAATGGTGGAGAGTGGTTAATTTGACTGTGAGTCGACAGTGAGTGGACCACATATCATCATCTAGTAGGGAACTCGACACTCGAGCAAATGTTTGCAGAGCTGGACCATAATCAGCATTCGGTTCGCACAAACTACGACAAGGCCTTCGACTCACGTATGACGTCGACCATAAATTATAGGGCCTACGTTGTGCTTTAATCTAACAATCTGTCAGGAAATCTTCGGAGGAAAACTCTAAACAAACAAATCTACACGAGACTATAGCATATGAAATATATATATATAATAATGATATGTTAAAAGCATTTGCACCATTTTGAAACTACATTTGACTTGTTAAAAGGAAATTAACTGTTACCATTAATTAAAGTCCTATAACTAATAGTTTGACCTTGACACCATGTTCTGACAACTGAAACGCTTGCCAACCGGAGACTTGTGTCGCTTCCGCTGGTCAGAACATAATTACTTCCATAACGAGAGCCCCGCGGCTTCGTAGTCTTACATCGCAGTTCTGTGAAAACACGGATCGAGAAATATGAATCAAATCATCAGTAGCGCCTGTCTGCATGTAGAGTGAGGTACGTTGTGGCCGAGTGAAGCCACTGTGCTATGCTACTACTACTATGCGTTTATTTGCACTCGATTTCGAGACATCATCGATTTTCATCTTTACGGCGCCGGAAACTGCGCCGACAAGACAAAAGAATAGCAGCGAAATCTAACGACAACAGTCTTGCATAATCATGCTTGACTGCATAATCATGCTGGACGTAGGCCGGGCGGATTACTGTGCTGGTGTTTGTCTACGTGTACACATAATTATTTCCATTTTATCAAACCGCAATTATATGTTCCAGATAATTACATAATCCGACATTAGACCCTCGTCGTTGTGTTACTGCACGTGTAATGGCGACGAACAACTATATTATTTATAATTTATTGCAAAGCGCCGCTTGCAATGAATCACACAACCAGAAGGTTGCATTGCGCGTTCGTGCAGCGTGCAATGTATGTTTTGCTGAAAATACATCTACAGCTAAAAAGTTATTATTGGCGTCTCATTAAAACATAAACTACTCTAGACTAAAATACCAATGTTTGTTTCAAAGTTACGGTTAGTTATAACTACTATATTTTCGCATAATGTTGTACATCTATACATGACTTAAAACACACACAGTGCTTCAGTATATTACATGCATGATGGAGTCATATGATGTTGGAAATAAATATTGTTGATTGATTAATTGAATGATTGATTGATTGATTGATTGAGTGAGTGAGTGAGTGAGTGAGTGAGGGAGGGAGGGAGGGAGGGAGTGAGGGAGGGAGGGAGGGAGGGAGGGAGGGAGGGAGTGAGTGAGTGAGTGAGTGAGTGAGTGAGTGAGTGAGTGAGTGAGTGAGTGAGTGAGTGAGTGAGTGAGTGAGTGAGTGAGTGAGTGAGTGAGTGAGTGAGTGAGTGAGTGAGTGAGTTAGTGTGGAGGTGTATAGATGCCTTCAGAAACAACCACATTGCGTTGTCAACTTAACCACGCTGGCGAGGAGGCGCGAGGCTGGTCGAATGTTATTAACGACATTGCCTAGTACGACCAATGAATATACACAGGTTGTCGTGCCTCACCTACGGATGAGCCGGTTCTCCCAGTCGGCAGGAGTGGTCGTGTCGTCGCTGCACGTGTCCGCCGTGTCGCAGTGCACCGTGTGGGTGAAGCGGTGTCTCGTCAGCGGCTCCGTCAGACCCGTGTTAACCAACATGACTGTGTGACCTTTATACGCAAAGTGGCGACAACCAAGGTCAATACGTAATCCCCGACACGTAGTGGCCTTTGCATGAATACGCTAAAAAGTCAGAATTACATTAAATTCTAAACCTTAAGAGTATGTTTTATGATATGAAAGGCCATCAATTTAGATGTAACTGTCCAACCAAATATCCTGCAAACTGTGCGTATGTTACGTGTGTCTTGCACGTCTGAATGAATATCTCGCTTTCGAGTGTCTGTAATGCTGGCCTTTGTATTATCCTACGCACTAATCTAAAAAGCCACACGTCATAGCAAAGTCACATACAATTAACTGCAGAAACCGTGTCCACAAGGAGAGAGCGCCACCTACCGGCGGCGAACGGGAACTGGCGAGCAAGTGTGACAGTGCGCACGAGCAGCGTCAAAAGCAGCTCGAGACAGGAGATGAACGTGATCCACAACTTCTCGTACTGTTGTAGGTCGTCTCGCGAGCTGCAGCTCCTGAGATGTCACGCACACAGCCATTGTATGGAACACGTTTTCAAAAAGTTTATATATAATCGAACGTTTACAAATATTTGTTCCATACTGATTTTTTTATTTAATTTGTCAAATGGCAATGAAAAACTATATCATTGCCGGCATGTCTCGCCCTCTCTAGATACACATTGCCATCGAATACACGGAAAGGATTTGTTAACATATAAAGTGCCAAGAAAATAGTTATCCAAATGATTTACATATTATATTCTTATTTATCACTTTCAGTGCATTTAATGTAGGCGCGTTACATAAACACGATGTAGCCAACGTTACATTAACGCGATGTAGCCAACGTTACATTAACACGATGTAGCCAACGTTACATTAACACGATGTAGCCAACGCCCCTGGCGACGACCAGTAAGATTGGTTTAAGCGCTGTCAGTAATAATTACTCACATGCCGTTTTCATTGGCATCCACATTGACCTCCTAATACACATGAATTATTTTAATGACATATTATGTGAATCAAACTCAGTTGAATTGCTAGTACAAAATCTTTATCTCTAGAAATAAAAACAACAATAATAACGCAAATAAAACATTACAGTAAGTAAAAGGCGCTGTTTGCTGTTATAATTTTGTTTTACTGTTTGACACAAACGTATATATATATATATATATATATATATATATATATATATATATATATATATATAATATATATATATACGTTTGTGTCAAAATTTAATATATATATATATATATATATATATATTTATATATATATATATATATATATATATATATATATATATATATATATATATATATATATATATATATATATATATATATATATATATCAGGCTTGTTAACAAATGCATGTCAATGCATTTGAATGCAAATGTTTCACTTGAGTCAAATGCAAATGCCATTTCTCCAGGAACGCATTCAAATGCAAATGCAAATGTTTTGTGGTCACATTCAAATGCAAATGCAAATGTTTTGGTTACACATTTGCAAATGTAGTTGAATTTATTTCAAATGTTTTGTCTTTATATTAGTGATTTATTTTATTTGGAGAAAAACAAAGTAATGTATACAAACGTATTTTTAATTGATTTAATAAATACAGTAGTACATTATTGGAACCACTAAGTCCTACTACATGCCAGCCCCATTACATGAACATGTTTGTAGAGTACAATACATTGAGTCATACAGTTCCAATCCTGCAGAGGCGGTGGAAATGGGAGGGTGGAATAGACAACTGACAGTTTAACAAGATTTAACAAGATTGCCATCCAACGCAAAGGCCCAGATGGCAAGTGGACAAGGAAGCCATTGGCTTATCGAGAGTCCAACATTTTTAATCTATGTGTAATCTGCTTTCCTGAGATGTGTGTCAAACTTGTTTTTAAACATATTCACATATTCACAGTTACACAATCTGTAGATAATTTGTTCCATACATTGATTGAGAACGAGTACTTCCTGATATACAATCTACACTGATCCTTTACTAATGTTACCTTATTTCCTCTAGTTCTATGTTCTTTCTTGAGTGAAACAAATATTTCTATCAATATTTTCATACCCATTCAATATCTTAAAAACTTTAATTTGATCTCCTCTTAACCGCCTCGTCTCTAGGATTGTTAAACCAGTGTAAAACCACATTCATTCAGTCGTTCTTAACAAAGGTCTTTCGGTTCTGGAATCATTTAATTGTTTAATGGGAACCATGGCAGGGAATGAAAGGCTAATCATTCAGGTAGGCCAGAATGGAAGGGGAACCCAAGACAATAGACTGTCCACTGGTGGGGTCACTGGGAAGATAACCTGGTGGATAATTACAGCTACCACTAATATCTCTCTCTCTCTCTCTCTCTCTCTCTCTCTCTCTCTCTCTCTCTCTCTCTCTCTCTCTCTCTCTCTCTCTCTCTCTCTCTCTCTCTCTCTCTCTCTCTCTCTCATGAATAACAGCTGAGGCATTGTTCAGTTGACCTACAGAGCACTTTTTCAAAGAGCAGGTTGTGAAAGTGGATTCACAGGCCAGACAATGATTTCATAATCTGCTGAGGGTACTGCTCCCTACAGAGTAATTTTTCCAATGCCATGTTGTGATCTTGTGAAAGTGAATCTAACAATAATAATTATTCAAAGAATTACACATGCATTTGATTGCGCCTTTGGTTGTGCATTTGATCAAATGTTTGTGGGTCGCATTCAAATGCAAATGCAAATGTTTAAGGTCCGCATTCAAATGCAAATGCAAATGTATTTACATTTTTATGGAGGCATTTGAATGCGCATTGAAATGCTCAACATTCAAATGCGCATTGAAATGCTCAACATTCAAATGCGCATTCAAATGCATTTGCTAACAAGCCTGATATATATATATATATATATATATATATATATATATATATATATATATATATATGAACGATGTCTTACCCTCTTAAGTGTGGTAGTAAATGTCCTCTTAGCTGTTTCGCTAACTCGTACGCCCTCTTGCGGCAGTTCTTCAACTGAAGCCTAAGAGGATCAGAATCGAACTTGCAGCCGAGCGCCACAACGAGGCTTGAATAAAGCGCCGTCTCGCGGTTCAACTCCTCCAGGCACTGGCGGGTAAAAGGCGGATGTAAGAAATCAACCATCATCTACTGACATCGAATTTATTCGCGACACTCACATATATCTGAAACATTTATTGACATCCTTTTGCAAGAACAGCATATTAAGCATGTTAAGTAGAATGCTTTGTAGTCAAATACTCTGCCTCTGGCTGCTGGCTCGTCCCAGGAATTAATTGTTCTACTTAGCATTGACTGATTGCGATGACACTATAAAGCAGTCTCACTGAGGAGTGTACGAAATCATCTTCAACTTTAATTAAATATGATTTTCTGTGTCAAATAAATAGTTGCCCTCAGTATAACCATTGGTGCATAACATTTGATGAATGAATGCGGCCGTTTGCACTTCTCATGTGCAGTTCGTCATCGACGTTTTACGATATGACGGCGACTTTTGCTAACATTGGCACCACAATTAGTAAGCTCAGCAACAATAACAACAACGGCCTCAGCCACAACAACAATAGCAGTAGTAGTAGTAGTAGTAGTAGTAGTAGTAGTAGTAGTACTAGTAGTAGTAGTAGTAGTAGTAGTAGTAGTAGTAGTAGTGGTAGTGGTAGTGCTAGTGCTAGTGGTTGTGGTTGTGCTAGTGCTAGTACTAGTGGTAATGCTAGTGGTAGTGGTAGAGGTAGTGGTAGTGGTAATGCTAGTGGTAGTGATATTGGTAATGGTAGTGGTAGTGGAAGTCGTAGTGGTAGTGGTAGTGGTAGTGGTAGTGGTTGTGGTAGTGGTAGTGATTGTGGTTGTGGGAGTATTAGTAGTATTAGTAGTAGTAGTAGTAGTAGTAGTAGTAGCAATAGTAGTAGTAGTAGTAGTAGTAGTAGTAGTAGTAGTAGTAGTAGTAGTAGTAGTAGTAGCAATAGTAGTAGTAGTAGTAGTAGTAGTAGTAGTAGTAGTAGTAGTAGTAGTAGTAGTAGTAGTAGTAGTAGCAGTAGCAGTAGTAGCAGTAGTAGTAGTACCAGCAACAGCAGCAGTCTGACCGCAATACCAGTAATAACAAAACAACAACAGCAGCACTAGCAACAACATAAATAACAACGACAGCAGTAACAACAGCAGCAGCAGCAGCAGCAGCAGCAGCAGCAGCAGCAGCAGCAGCAGCAGCAGCAGCAGCAGCAGCAGCAGCAGCAGCAGCAGCAGCAGCAGCAGCAGCAGCAGCAGCAGCAGCAACAACAACAACAACAACAACAACAACAGAAAAAAGTTGATGACGAAGAACAACAACAACATCGACATCAGCAACAACGACAACGGCAGAAACAGCGACAGTGTTGTGGACTAGCCCGCTCTCACCTTAAGACACTCGTGTTTGCCAGTCAATTGTTGCGTCGTCTCGTCGACACAAGAAGACGACATCTGATGTGTAATCGTCTTCACCACGACGCCGCTACCCCCGCCGGCTTCTGCTGATCTGTCTCCGTTGTTCGTAACATTGTTTCCTTGGTGGCGCTGTTGTCGCATCGGTCCGATGACGTGATCTTGTTGTGCAGCCGGCTCGAAAGGACGTACTCGCACATCACAGCGCCTCGCGACGCTTGCCTTCATCAATTCAACCAGTCTACCCTAGGTTGTCGCTCTGTCCCCGTGCAAAGTCAGATGCCTCGTATTTCTACGATAATTACTAAATGTGCAGGAATTCTATTTCTTCTCACAACTTGGTAAATGTGCAAACGCGGTTTTCGTTAATACTAATGTAGTATTGATACAGTCCGTTTCCGCCGAATGGCACTTCCATTTTTAACCAACTTTCCACATAATTCCCAATATACGTCCGCCATTAGCTATATATCGCCCATTACTGTTTAATGTCGATCGGACGGCCATCCCTTCTTCGCAAGGACGCGACGGGTAAATCAACTGTTGGCCATCGTTCCGCCTGGCGTCTTTCAGCGTCTTTCCTCGACTGACGAATCATTCCCGGCATCCACACGACTATTGTATCTCGGGACGCCGCCCACTGTCGGTGTGGTCGTCAGTCGACAACTTCGCGGTGGGCATTGGCAGACTCGTCAATCGACACCACGACCTCCACCCGAGCGGCCTCCGCCGAGGACCCACGCTACGATCGACCACTGACGGCGTGAGAGCGCACCTGATCGTACGAGGACATCGTGGGCGGCGGCAGATTCTCGTTAAGAATGCACGGCGCCGCGCATTCACCTGCCGTGTCACATGTGTCGCCTGTTGCTAGCCACCTGTGCACACGGATCATGTCTACACACTACTCAAATCGTTAATTCACAGTACGCCATCAGGCAAATACATGGATTTGTGATCGATATGAAAGTGAGCGACAGAGTACGAACAATACTTACATCAGTAACGTAATAGGTGCCCAGAATGCAACAAATGCATATATAATGGAATTGAACTGGGTCGAGCAGTTATGCGCATGTGTGTGGTTCATAACGTTTTCTGTTTTCCACCATGCTATTATCATTAGTGTTATCATTAGCAAGAGCAGCAGTGCCTCCTGCATCACTTTGTGTAATGTCGACCAGGCTCACATAGGCAGCCGGTCCACTCTATTTCAACTGTACCACACATGTACTTGTATTTCTGTCAATATGTACCACGACGAATGGTTGCTACAATGACGCACCAAGGTGGCCTTGTCTTATTGTGTCAGTCAATTTCCTATTCTGTCGCTTATAGCAAGCATATGCACGCACGCACACTAGCACGTACGCACACATGCACGCCCCTCCCCCCACACATACACTTCGAGTCAGATCAGTCTGAATCTAGTAAGTGGCTGACTCACAAACGCGGCGCATAACACAGTAGGAACATGGATTGATTCTGTCCCACCAAATATATTTGATTCTCCTGAACGAATAAAACTATTTAGTCACATTTGCAATGCATCATTTTAAACAGGAGTATTTCCTAGCAATGATATCAGTTGTTCCACTATTTAAATCTGGTGAAAATGGTGTGCTTACAAATTACAGACCTATCTCATTGTTACATCAATTCTCAAAGATGGATAGTGGTGCATAGAACACAGTAGCATTGAAAAAATTAGGTAAAATGTATTTTAATAGGGTTATTAATTTCGGCAAGACTAATACATTTTTACCGAAAAATATACAAGGAAAGCGTTAACATAATAAAGATAAACACGCGAACAATGGTGGTAGACGGGGAGAATGGTAGGAAAAACTTCCAACGTGTTGACTCTGAAAAGCACGTCTAGCGTGGCTCGGAGTTCCAACACAAAAGGAATGACTCTCGTTCGCCACGAGGCCACCTAGCGTCATTTCACCATGAACCATTTCGCGTACTACGGACTGTTTATCCGATTGCGGACTGTAGATCGCAGACTAACACTGTACCGCAACAATTAGACCAGTCATTTTCGACTCACATTGTATAAACACTGTTTTGATAAGTGTAAAAATATTCATTTATACCCTGTTGATGCATAATGGCAGAACCCTGAGCTCGTTTGCTAGAGGAACACACAGAGTAATTGTTGGTAAAGTTGATTTAATAATTGTACCAACAGAAAATAATATGTATGAATGAGAAAATAGCTTAGCATGTTTTAAACCTTTGGTGAACCTATATTTGTTAGTTCTACAGTTCCTCGAAACTGTTCTTAACGGGCAACTTTTGTTAAACATATTTATAAATATGTTTAAGAATGTATTGTAAGCATGATTAAAATGTTTGGTGTTTAGAACATTTTCCCATGATTGTAGACTTAATTCATTTACAAGTGAAGCTAATGTGTCTTCATTTATCATTCTAATATGTTTAACTTCTTTTTACATTTCTGTTTATAATGATACTCACATAGCGCAAACACTGGTAAATGAACACTGATATCATTGAAGAGAATACTACAAGTTAGGTTGTATCGGAGTTCATTAGTGAAACTATTGTAGTAGCTGAGCTCTCTGTGACTCTGGTTGACTTATCAATTATTGGGTAAAGACCCAAACTGTACATCGTATCAAGGAAAAGTTTAGTACCGCTATGTTCCTCGTGCATTAACAAATCTATGTTTAGATCACCACACATTAATATTGTTTTGACTGATTTTGCGCTACATGGAATTGTTTAAATATTTTCACAGAAGGTACTTAGTTAGTGGTGCCTAATCAATTCGATTTTTTTGCTAGTCTCATTTCAAATAAATCTTGTAAAAAACCAAACCTACATAGTATCCATTGCAATACGCTAGCTCATTTATGCATCTTTTATATGTATTTTTGGTGTGAAATCATCAGACAAAGTATTCAATTAGTTAATGCTTGTACAAGCTTTAACTGAAGTGAAAACATAATTGATAAAAAAAATTCTTGGTGAAATTTGTTAACTTTGTCTTGCAATCAACGAGAGGATGGACGTCACGCCCATAATCAGCATTGACCCACACAGTGTTAACCATTTTGGATATCCACTATTTTAATCCTTATCATATCTATTGACTAAAGTAAATTATTTCGATGATTTGAACAAAAATATGCATTTGTTTTATTAAATCGCGGATGTTACATAAACCATTCACACACTACATAATTATTTGGACACCAATGAACCAGATTTGCGATAAGCTAAATCAGCTGAGGAAGCAGTTTTAAGCTTGAACCTGGTGCTTTATATATACAGTTGACAATAAAATTTTTGAGAATATTTTGAAAAAGAAAAACTTCACAATAAGGACAGCAAAATAAATAAATTTTTATACGGATTACGAATTTTACACACATTTTGTGGAAAGTAGACTCACATAGTTCACATTTTACTACATAATTATTGAACATTCGACTACAAGCTAGACATGAGTCTATTTTTATTAAGCTATTAACCATTTAAATGTTATAATTATTTGGCTAAAGTCGAAACAATACTGCAGTATACGTTAACCATACAAAGTAATACACACTACACTGGTCTGCTACCAGAATAATTATACTAATACAAAATATGTAGTTTCCAATGGTGCTTGACTAAAGACACAACATCAACAAAGTCATACGGAAGTTCGAAGTCATAGCCATTTGCGCTGGGTTCCGGTAAAAGACGGCCATTGTGTACGCTATCTTTGATATTTACCAATAAGCTGCAACTCTGTAATGGTTATTATATCAATTAATCATACCTAGGCATAAACCTTCTAAAACACAAACAGATTTTGCCCACTTACGTGCCTTTAACAAAAACAATCCTTTGATTTTGTTTAGGATATTCTAAATATTTTAGCGGAGACAATTACACCAATTCGACAAACATTTTAAATTTTTACAATATACTATGTAATTTCATAGAATATTCTATAGGATTTTTGCCGATATATTTCTGTATAATTCATTGGTACTTGTAGTGATCGTTTGCTGCTGTTGTTGCTTGCAGGACGTGTAGGAGTGGAGTAGGTAGTTGTAGTGATTGCATGTTGTCATTGTTGTTGTTGTTGTTGTTGTTGTTGTTGTTGTTGTTGTTGTTACTTGCTCGATATCTCTGCACCGGATCGTCTGGGCCTATGATTGCGGCACCTAGTGGTTCTAAAGTATGCATCCGGTGGACTCATTTGCACGATTTCAAACTCATGTGATCGTTCATTTAGTCTTCAGGCGATTATGCCATTTTTCCATTTCTTCTTCTTTAACTGGGCTGTTCTTTTTTTTGTCGCACAACATCTCCTTTGGTGAGAAGAACCAGGTTGTGTGCTGTCTTGTTATAGTACTTTAGTTGTTCTTCAATAGTGTGGTCTAATTTCTTACGTCATTCGGTTCCAACAACCGTGTAGTCGTAAGAAGAGTTGTCTTCGTTCAACGCATGAAACACATTTTGGCTTGGTTAGTATCCGTGGCATAGGTATGCGTCTAGCGAATAGTCGAGTAGTACACCACACTTCTTCGAGTCTCGTTAGATCCAATTGACTCACTTGACTGAAGACTCGACCTTCTTGAAGACGCGACCTGTGATGACAGGATGACGACGGTGTGTATTCAAATACTCATTGAAACTACAAAAGTCGTCGGAAGTGAATTGACTGCCATAGTTTTGCCATACCAAAAACTGTGTCCGATATGTGGTTATGGAGTATGGAATATCTTAAGAATATGGAATATCTTAGGACAACAATGCAGCGCACATACTTACATTTGTACTACACACAGTGTGTTTGTTTTGGCCAACAAATGAAGGGGCATCTTCTCGTAAATAAAACTGTGAGATTTGAAACTTCTGTAGAAGGACAGACAGGAACTTGTGTTGTTTTCATTAAATCTCATTCGAAAATTTGCACGCAACACAGTTAACATTTTAAAACACTGATTGATAAATGGAAAAAAGTCATCCAACGCCTGTTTGTTTCATGAGAGGATTGCTATACTTGATGTGGGCAAGTGGAAACAAACGCAACCTTCTTACTATCCTACTACTATCTGGGCGACCAAGGCTGCGCGAGGGCACAGATGATACAGCACATATCAGTGGCACTGACGGTTTTAATAATGCATTAGATTATTAATGAATACTCGGCAATTATTGTGTTGTATGTAAGTCATTGTTCGCGCAAGAGACAATATCGACACAAAGACGTTTGTATTGACAAACTGTGTAGAGCATGTGCCTGGATATGTGGATGTCAGACTTGACGGGGAGAAGAGGCCACTAAGGAGAATGTACGCAGAATATATGAGCGAATTATTGATTTGTTGAGCTCGTCAACCAGTGCCTGAAGTCGAGTCACCTGTCCTACATTGGTCGTCGTGACATGTGCACTGTAAGCGAGGGACACGGGCAGTTTCGAGTGGCCTCTAACAAATTACAACAATTATCGCTATCTACCAGTAAACTCACGCGACGCGTACGTTTTGCAGCTATTTTTGCACGCAGAAAATGGCGTCAGCAGGACTAATTCGGGGATACGTTTGCATAAAAATACGTATGTACATCTACCAACGACGTAACACTTTGTTGTTGGATACATACAAAACAGAAGGTGTCACCAGACAGCACATATCACCAGACAGAATATGTCACCGTGTAATATTCCCGCGACTAAAGCTCTTCACTCGGTCGATTTGACAACCGCAATCGATGGCAACGTAAACGGGCGCCGTGAAAACGCCATTATTCGTCGCAGCCTCACGTCTAGTGAGCCATCGCTGGGCAGGAATGTGTAGTTAACTTGATATAACGCGATTCTGCTAATGTGGCAACCGACGCGATAAGTGTCATTGGCGTTGTTAATCGACTTGCACGTCCGTATATGCGCGAGTCCGTCACCATGTCGGTTTTACATTTCAGAGATGGCTTAAAAATAGTAATGTCGAAATATTCATATTCCAACTGATGCGGGATGTTTCCGGACAAATACAGGCTTGATTGTCCTCCATGTGGACACTGAAAGAGGCGAACAGCAAGTGATAAAAACCTAGGTAATAAGCCATGCATACGTGCGGTGGAAATTTAGGAAATAAACTTTGTATATTACTTCCTATAGGCCCTACTTGTGTTCAACGAGAGGCAAATTCGTATTAATAAACGCAAAGCACGACCCAATCGATGGACAACGCAAAACACCCACGCAATGCTTTCATGCATACAATCGTCACAATGTATCACCTCTGGTTGATTACACCAGTAACATTGGCCGGTCTCGGTGTTCTACTTGATTACACCAGTAACATTGGCCGGTCTCGGTGTTCTACTTGATTACACCAGTAACATTGGCCGGTCTCGGTGTTCTACTTGATTACACCAGTAACATTGGCCGGTCTCGGTGTTCTACTTGATTACACCAATAACATTGGCCGGTCTCGGTGTTCTACTTGATTACACCAGTAACGTTGGCCGGTCTCGGTGTTCTACTTGATTACACCAGTAACGTTTGCCGGTCTCGGTGTTCTACTTGATTACACCAGTAACATTGGCCGGTCTCGGTGTTCTACTTGATTACACTAGTAACATTGGCCGGTCTCGATGTTCTACTTGATTACACCAGTAACAGTGGCCGGTCTCGGTGTTCTACTTGATTACACCAGTAACATTGGCCGGTCTCGGTGTTCTACTTGATTACACCAGTAACATTGGCCGGTCTCGGTGTTCTACTTGATTGCACCAGTAACATTAGCCGGTCTCGGTGTTCTACTTGATTACACCAGTAACATTGGCCGGTCTCGGTGTTTTATTTGATTACACTAGTAACATTGGCCGGACTCGGTGTTCTACTTGATTACACCAGTAACATTGGCCGGTCTCGGTGTTTTACTTGATTACACCAGTAACATTGGCCGGTCTCGGTGTTCTACTTGATTACACCAGTAACATTAGCCGGTCTCGGTGTTCTACTTGATTACACCAGTAACGTTGGCCGGTCTCGGTGTTCTACTTGATTACACCAGTAACGTTGGCCGATCTCGGTGTTCTACTTGATTACACCAGTAACATTGGCCGGTCTCGGTGTTCTACTTGATTACACAAGTAACATTGGCCGGTCTCGGTGTTCTACTTGATTACACAAGTAACATTGGCCGGTCTCTGTGTTCTACTTGATTACACCAGTAACATTGGCCGGTCTCGGTGTTCTACTTGATTACACCAGTTTGTAGCATTAGAAGGCCTCAAGTGCTCTAATTTGAGTACACCAGTTTGTAGCATCGGACTGTCTCTGTGTTGTAGTTCATTGCACCCGTTTGTATCATCGGGTTGTCTTGGTGTTCTAGTTGATTACATTAGTTTATAACATTGGCCGGTCTCGGTGTTCTAGATTATTACAGTAGCGTATAGCATTGGCGGGTCTCGGTGTTCTAGTTGATTACATCGGTTTGTTGCAGCGGACGGTCTAATTGTTTTTTTGTTGATAACACCAGTTTGTAACATTGGACGGTCTCGGTGTTCTAGTTAATGTTGCTTGCAGAATCGGGCGTTTTTACGAATATTACATATTTGAGATGTGCGTTGCTAAAATTAGGAATTCATCATTGGCATAGGCGCAGAACCATTTTCGACAGGACACAATCTCACACCACACACGAGTCCTGATCTCACAGCAGTCGAAAGAAGACCAGCGTTCTCATACCATAACTCGATCCTTACCCAACAACCGTGAAAGAAAATCCCAGAGCTTTGTGATGCAAACTCGCTCGCAGTGCTTGTATTCCGCGTTCGTAGTAGTCATGGTAACGCAACAAAGTCACGCAATAGTATCATTTATTCGGACAACCTAAGCCGTTATTTGTTCAGTGGGCACGGAGCGTTCTTTGAAACGTAAATTAAGTTAGAATATCGTTGTGTAATGCGCTTGGTACTTTACAGCATGCACACTGAGGCAACGCGGCCATTCTGGTACCTCCCACACCCGAACATGGAGCGGCTCGAGGTCACGCAATGCAACGACGATACACACACACACGTACGCCGCACGCATGCACGCAAGCACACACAGAAAAAAATGTGCACACACCTATACAACGCGACCGTTAGGCCTTATTTAGAATTTTACATACAAACATATTGTCAGTATGATATGAAGGACACAGATAAGCTGGAAAGAATGGTAGACAACGCGACGAACTCAAATATTCATTATCACAAAGGAGGACAATAAACGAATGGAACACATTATATGCTGATTGCGTAAAAGCTTGCAGCATTCATATGTTTAAAACCAAAATTGAAAAATGCATCAGAAGGGCGAGTTAGATGAACAATCGTTGGACTCTCGACACGTCAATGGGTTCCTTGTCCACTTGCCATTGGGGTTTTTTGCTTTCGATGGAAATATTGTTCAAACTTGTTATATCGAACTAAGATACCATAGCTATGAAAAATGCGTAAAGCGATGTGGTTTGACACTAGAGATCAGGAGATTAATATGACCCAAAGTGTAAGTTTTATATGGTTATGCAGGTATTGATAGAATATGTGGAAAGTTAGGGAAAGTGAAAGCACTGGAGGGCACGAAGTAGCACTAGTAAAAGGACAATGTATGTTGTTTATAAGAAATTATTTTCAGTTTCATTTTCACTGAGGAATCAATGATGCGTTGACTGTGTACATGCAAGGATGCAGTGTGAATGTGTACACTCTCGATAAACCTTTGACTGACACGTGTCATCTGAAGCATGTTGCCTTGAATAGCAATCTCATTAAATCTATATCGTGATATTAAATATAACGACACATTTCCTGAAAGCTAACGATGTAGAACGCAATAATATTGATCATGTCACGACCAACACTAATGTTAAGGTTAACGGGGTCACAGACAAAACAAGTAGTGAATCGTCGTCATTTGTCGCACTAGTGTCTTTGCACCTTACACATGCGGCGACTCGATGACTCGCGTCGAGTGACACAACATCCCACTCACCTGTGTGTCTACCTGTCTGTCACCAGCTAGGCTGTCTTCCTGTCATACACGCGCCGAACGACGACAGACGGGGGAGCTACGGATTCTGTTTCTTATCAATGACAAACGTATCATAGCGGCCAAAATGGCTGCGCATCGAGTCGGCCGGTGTCGCTAATTTCACAGACGCTGCTCTGTGCCACCGGCTGATGTCAGAGGCGGATCGATAGGCGAGAGATACAGGCGGCGGCGGCGGCGGCGGCGGCGGCGGCGGCGGCGGCGGCGGCGGCGGCGGCGGCGGCGGCGGCGGCGGCGGCGGCGGCGGCGGCGGCGGCGGCGGCGGCGGCGGCGGCGGCGGCGGCGGCGGCGGCGGCGGCGGCGGCGGCGGCGGCGGCGGCGGCGGCGGCGGCGGCGGCGGCGGCGGCGGCGGCGAGTGAAAGAGTAATACCTAGATTGCCATATAGCTTTCGCTTTCTATAGTTTTGAAATGTTTTCAAATCAGATCGCCCCAGATTGATAACTCCCTAAGCTGAAACGGCTCCAAAACGATATGCGTCCTCACATCGAAAATGTGGCCTTAGATTGAAACACCCTCAGCTTGAAGCGGACTTAGACCTAAATGACATTATGTCGAAACAGCTCCAGAATACGACAGCCTCACACCGAGACGGCTCCAGAACAAACAGTGTTTGAAATAGACATGGAATTACGGGGACGAATGTGTGTGTTCACGTGATATATTTCTCCAATATGATATGTTTGTATATAATTTAAATGTCGATATAGACATGGAACTATTGCTTGTCTATCAACACAACGATGTAGAGGCTCCACAAATGCGGGTCACTAGGCACCGCGTCACATTAAGCGCACAACAAAACATTGGCCAAACTAATACATAACGTGTACGCTATGTTGCCCAGTTCCGTGGATGGCCTTAATAATTATTTTGATATACCACATGTTCGCTCTGGTGTGGGTGGTTCGCACTGCGACTTAAGATCCGAACGCTTGAGGCTCTGTGTCTATCGTCGCCTAACAGAATTAACTTGCTATCGTAACAATGAGCAATTTCGATCGCATTGGGACGACCTTTTATAATAATAATTATTATGGTAAAGATTGACAGCGTCACGTTGGCAGGTTCTGTCGACTGACCGTGATGGCGGCGTCACGTTGGCTGGTTCTATCGACTGACCGCATTGGCGGCGTCACGTTGGCTGGTTCTGTCGACTGACCATGATGGCGGCGTCACGTTGGCTGGTTCTGTCGACTGACCGTGATGGCGGCGTCACGTTGGCTAGTTGTGTCGACTGACCATTATGGCGGCGTCACGTTGGCTGGTTGTGTCGACTGACCATTATGGCGGCGTCATGTTGGCTGGTTCTGTCGACTGACCGTGGTGGCGGCGTCACGTTGGCTAGTTGTGTCGACTGACCATGATGGCGGCGTCACGGTGAGTTGTAGCACAAGTCACCAACCAAGTCAACAGCGATAGGGTAACCCCTGCGCGAGTATATTGTTCACTGGTCCGTGACGTGGGAGTGTGTTGCTCATTGGTCCATGGTGTGATGTGGGAGTGTGTTGTTCATTGGTCCGTATGGGTCTCATCGATTGTTGATTGATGGATTGATGATGTTTTACTGACTGACTGACTGACTGTTAACTGACTGACTGGCGTAGCTGACCAGGAAGACCATTCCGGCCGCTACAACGAGGAGTAGAGCACCGGCTATATAGGCCGCCATGGCAACTACGGCCTCGTCGTCGCCCTTACATTGACCGTTCTCCGCGGTCATCGTCGTGACAACAACCAACGTACTACGTGATCGTGACGCCGTGGTTCTGACATATGTCACTTGCGCCATCTGACGGTTTCACGTCGGTGATGAATAGCGTACTGTCACTGGACAAGAAATACTTCTTCTAGTTAATCGTCAAGGCCGAGTTGTTAGCGTACGACGTGATCGACAGACGTCGCAGAGTGTACACTGAGCGACATTTGAAGTGAGCGACATCGCCGACAGTCACGTGATGTTTGCTGGTCCGGGCTAAAAACGAGATGTCACAGCATTGAACAGGTAATGTGAAACTCAGGTCAACTCAACAATATAACGGCCTTTCACTATGTGGCCTCCTGATGCAAGGAACGTCCGTTAAAGAAACATCGTTGGAAGTCCTGCTCCTGTCTGCATGTATCTGTATGAATACTGGCAAATAATCTTCTTCTTCCCGTTGTTCCCTTGCGGGGGTCCAAGTCACTTGGTTGCTTCTTCTACTTTTGTTGTTAATGTTCTCCATTTCCCTCTGTCTTCTGCAGTGGTCTTCCACTCTTGGCTGTTCGTATCTGCCCTTTCCATATCTCATTTGACACAGTCTTTCCATCGCAGCTTTGGTCTTCCTGTTCTTCTTCAGCCACCCTCTTCTGCTTTCCATGCTCTTTTTGACAGTCTGTCTCCACCCATTCTTTGCACATATCCTGCTCATCTCATTCTGCTTCCGGCTACTTTCATCTTTAAGTGTTTTTCATGCCAATCTCTTTTCTCAATTCCTTCATCTTCCTTCTATCTTCTTGGGTTACTTTGCATATTCTTCGGACCCAGTTGTTTTCTGCTATCTGTATTTTCTCCTCATGTCTCTCTGTCAGTGCCAGTGTTCCCAACCCGTATATACAGACTGGTACCACGCAGGCTTCCAACACTTTTCCTTTTAGTTGTTTCTTCAGTTTTCTGTCCCACATAATGCCTTCAACTCTCTTCATGGCTGCTGCTCCTGCTTGCACTCTCCTCTGTATTTCCTTACTACTTCCTCCATCCTTACACACTGTGCCGCCCAAGTATACAAAACTGTGTAATGGTCTTTCCGTCAACAACTACATACAAGTCCACCTCTTGTTCGCCTATCCACATTATTTCTGTCTTCTCCAGATTCATTCGGAGGCCATGTTTTCTAAAGGTGTTACTCCATTCTTGCAATGTTTTCTGTAAATCCTCTTTGTTATCAGCCACCACTGCTAGGTCATCTGCATATAGTATCTTCTTAAGTTCTTCCTGTTCCGATACCTTTCCAACGATCAGGTTTATCACCAAAATAAAAAGCAGGGGACTCAAGGTACTTCCCTGTCTAAGTCCTACTCCCACTCCAAATTGTTCCGATGTTTCTCTTTAAGCTCTCACCACTGCTGTTGTCTCCTTGTACATTTCCTCAACCATTCTGACCTTTGCCTCTCCAACCTCCATCTATCTCATGACTGCAAATGCAAGTTCTCTCGGCACGGTGTCGAATGCCTTTTCCAGATCGACAAAACCGAATGCTACATCCTTTCTGAATTCTCTCCTCTTCTCAGTAATTTGTCTGTTGGTAAACAATCCATCATCCGTTCCCTTCCCTTTCCTAAATCCCAGCTGATTATCTCCGATTTTGCTCTACACTATATGCCTCACCCTAGCATCAAGTATTCTAATACTGGCAAATAATGTCCTTCGGAAACATCTCGCCAGTGCGCATGACTAAGTCTAAGTGATCTTAGTCTCGCAAGAATTGTGAGAGAGTGAGCTGGAAAGTATCTAGTGAATCACATGAAATGATATTTGGAGGTAGAGAGTATGAAAGTAGGCGACTGCCCTGAACTCAACCTAAATAACTTGTATTGGTAAAAGAACGTTAATTAGAACCGAGCACATTATACTAACGTTGTTGAAGTGGCGGCCTCATACGGACAGTTTAAAACAATTAATATGTTGTCTGAACATACTGGCCTCATTTTGAGGTAAAATGTTCCACTATCTGGCAATTTTTTTTTTATTTTTATTTTGTATAAACCTGTATTGGATAAATAACTAATTTCATTACCCAAATCACACACACACACGCACGCACGCACGCACACAGACACACACACGCAACTAGATGGTTATGGTTTAGTCACTACGTGGCGCCACTTACCTGTTCAGTTGCAACTTCTGGTCCAGAGAGTTGTTCTGCAACATACGCCACATTGCTACGTTGAGGCCCCTTGCGACCCGTACATGTGGCTCATTGTGACGTTCTTGGACACATGAATTACATTGAGCGGCGAGCCCCTATGTTTAGGCAAGACATCAGCCGCTTAGTAGAATCAAATGTATTGGCCGGGACAGAATCATTCCCGCTATGGGGGGGGGAATCATTTACTATTCCCGCTGTAGGGGGAGGAATCGTTTCCTATTCCCGCTCTAGGGGGACCGGGGCTAGTTGTATACACGGGTAATTGTTACAGAGTCGTTTTATCGACAGTACCATCGGCAGTAGTTGGTTGGAAGTCCACAAGCAGACACATTGTCCAAAAATCGGGTGTTAAGAAGACGAAATTAACGAGACTCTAGATAGGCCAATGGCTTCCTTGTCCACCCCATTGTCCGCGTTTTGCCTTGGATGACAATCTTGTTCAATCTTTTTTATGGCACAGCCCTATTTGAGTAATTAATAAATATTGCACAATTCTTTGAAATGTGGATGTCGATCGCGTGTGCGTGAGTGCGTACGCGTGTGTATCCTTCAATCAAGTAGAAGAAGCATTACATATATATATATATATATATATATATATATATATATATATATATATATATATATATATATATATATATATATATATATATATATATATATTGCCATTCACTATTTCATACTTCATTCAATAATGTATAGTCCATTCGCAATTTTTAATTGCTATGTAAGAATCCGGCGAATAAGTGCCCTTTGGTAACTAAAAATTAAAAGCTTAATATGTGAAGCTTTGAACACATACATTGTTATGCACACTGTGTATAATATGCATAAGTGTGATTAACACGAATAATTTAATATATACGTTGACAACTAGCCCCGGTCTCCCCTATTAAAGAGCTCCCCTTAACACAGCCAGCAGCTTAGCAGACTCAAATTGCTCCCCTGAAGTTATTATGTTAAAGCAAAACAACAGTCGCGGTTTTGGGTTATTTTGGGGTTATTTACCTAAAGAATTAATAAAAAAACTGACCATCTGCAACTGCAGTCAAGAACATCACGCGCAGACCACTGTGTTGATACATGCATGGGCCATTCCATAATTGCGGTACGCTTTCATGAAAGTTCTGTCCAAGCTATATGGGTGGTATCAAGAATATAGAGGCGCGGTGGTGTAGTGGTTAACACGTCCGCTTTACGTGACTGAGTTCTGAGTTCAAGACCCATTCCAGGCATGGCTATGTTTGGTGTAAAAACCTGGCTCTCAACATTAGATGCTGTGTATCTCTCTTGACTCGGATGAGGGACGTAAAAGAACTATTGAGGACGGCATGCACCCTCAATGCACCCTCAATGCACCCTCAATGCACCCTCAATGCCAGTATATAAAAGTCGGCTTGACGATAATGTACTGAAAAGGGTTGGCTAGTTGAATTAGACTTCGAAATACCACACAGTTGTAGTGACCACAACATACAGACTAGTTAACAGAACGTTGCCGAGTGCTGGAAACAAATAGAACTATAAGTATTACGTACATGTGCATGTATGTTTTACATGTACATTACACTTTATATGAACCATTTGACCATTTTAACAAGTGGCTCGACCCGAAATAGCCTCGTTCTGAGGCTACCATTGGCTAGTAGATGATAATGAGTATCATATGCTTGGCGCATATGCCACGAAATTCTACTATTATATGGGTTAACAACATGACGAATGTTTGAACAAACTGCTATTAGGAAATATGTTGTATTCTTCGTGATAACGCCTGTCCCTAAACTCGTCCGTGAGCTTACCCAGACCAAATGACGTCCTAGATAAGTGAATAATGTATAAATGGTATAATCCAAAATCGCTAAATGACAGCACATCATTCTCATCAGATGTACAATAACGTAGTAAAATAGTTCACATTACAATAACGAATTAAAAACATGTAATGTCCGTGCGTTTACAGTCCGTGCGCTTACAGTTGTAATCATGTCATTAAAATGTCGGTATGCATGGATACACCAATACGCCTTTATTGTATAATTATAGCATACTTACGTGTATGTCAAAATAGGTTTAAACATAATATGTCGTGGTATAATATGTGCATACTTTATTGTAGAGATCATTCAATTAAATATGATATTCATTGTTAAAAAGAAGTTTAGGCATTATAGATAACACCGGAATGTGAGTGTTTGTGTGAGTGTTTGTGTGTGTGCGTGCGTGCGTGCGTGCGTGCGTGCGTGCGTGTGTGCGTGCGTGTGTAATAATAAGGACACCTCCTCGTTACAACATGACACATTCAGACATACATGGCATCTAGTAACGGATCAGTAACCGGACAAAATCACGCCATGGGTGATTACAAAAAAGCTGCAGTTTTTTTCAATATGAATACTTATCCTGACCAAGATTCGCACGCTAAGCACTAAGGTCGTGCAAACACGCAACGCTACCTTACTCCTCTGGCACTGGTGTTCGCTATATCGACCTAAAAAAATTATTATTAAGTAACTTGGCGCTCATTTGTACAGCAACGACCATTGATTGATACGTGGTTGCATGCGTATGCGTGCGTGTCTGCCTGTGACGGACAGAGCAAATTAAATCAATCATACCCGCGGACAGTGCAGTTCCCAGAAGCGACACTCCAGTCGCAGTAGGGGTCTCGGACACACTGCGGACACAGGTAGTTGTCACACTGCTCGACGTTGATCTCAACGATGCTGTCGTCCGTGCTGATGTAAAGACGTCGTCCCTACAGAAGCACGCATTGAAGGTACCATATTTGGATTCCCTATACAAATGGCTTCATGTTGATAAAAGTATTTCGGATGGACGCATCAGATTACAACACGATATGGAATAGGTGATTTTACTACCTATTATATCTCTAGTAAGAAAATTATGTAAATACTGCTGTCAAATGCAAGATAAACCTTCTGAATACATGGTTATAGATTTTACACCCACCCACCACCCCCCCCCTCCACACACACACACACACACACACACACACACACACACACACACACACACACACACACACACACACACACACACACACACACACACACTCTCACACACACACACACACACACACACACACACACACACACACACACACACACACACACACACACACACACACTCACACACACACACACAGTCGAGATCGGTGCGCTTGCAAAAACTCTCTACTAAGTAACAACTGATACCAACCGGAGCCGACGAAGAACATCTTGGATTCATTCCGTACGTCGACGACGATGCGGTGTAGGTTGAGTGAGAAGAGCCTGACCCGAGTCGCCAGTGACGTCAGTGGCCATGATGCGATGCGTTTTCGAAAATTGCAGCACGTTGTCGGGGAGTACTTGCGAGTTGGCTGCACACTGGCGACACCCAGTGGAAACATTTTATGCTTATAATATACTATAAGTTCATTACCAATGCCAGTTACTAAATTTGAGGGAATACTTAGGACATTTATTTACAAATGTGTGTGCATGCGTGCATGCGTTCGTGCGTGTATACTCAACTGCATATTGAATATCGACTAATATAGTCCCTATATAGTCCCTATAGCCCCTAGTGGCAACTAGTTGGTGTAATATATGTTGTCACGGGCTAAAGTTATGATCGATTTGCCCTATCTCGACGAGACAGGTATTCAGCCAGCCTAATGGTGTGATGTTTACCTACCTCGTTTGGACGAGGAGATGGTATTTCACTGGTATGTACCACTTTGAACATCCTGTCTCTGTCAGTTTGCTCTTTGTAATTGCCTGCAAATGCATCCGCGATGCGTTCTTCTGTGGAGGAGCAAACGGCAGAGGCTAGCCAGTGGTGTCTGAATGAAAGAAAATGATACACATCTGAAATCCATCTGGGAAATCGGCTCAAATTTACGTGGTGAATTTTTTTTTATCAAAGTATCGTTTAAAATTATAAACGAGGTGACTTGGTCACTGTATATAAATCACACCCTAATGAAAAATACCATGTATGTTGAAACCCAAATAATGTTACTACCAAGAAACCGATTTCACACTGGCATTAACTTTCCATGCGGTGTGTGTGAGCGTGCGAGCGTGCGAGCGTGCGAGCGTGCGAGCGTGCGTGCGTGCGAGCGTGCGAGCGTGCGAGCGTGCGAGCGTGCGTGCGTGCGTGCGTGCGTGCGTGCGTGCGTGTGTGAGTGTGCGAGCGAGCGTGCGTGCGTGCGTGCGTGCGTGCGTGCGTGCGGGTGTGTGTGTGTGTGTGTGAGTGTGTGTGTGTGTGTGTGTGTGTGTGTGAGTGTGTGTGTGTGTGTGTGTGTGTGTGTGTGTGTGTGTGTGTGTGTGTGTGTGTGTGTGTGTGTGTGTGTGTGTGTGTGTGTGTGTGTGTGTGTGTGTGTGTGTGTGTGTGTGTGTGTGTGTGTGTGTGTGTGTGTGTGTGTGTGTGTGTGTGTGTGTGTGTGTGTGTGTGTGTGTGTGTGTGTGTGTGTGTGTGTGTGTGTGTGTGTGTGTGTGTGTGTGTGTGTGTGTGTGTGTGTGTGTGTGTGTGTGTGTGTGTGCGTGCCCTTTATCAAAAATGTATGATACGTGACGGACTTTTCACGAAACGATTCACAAAAGATTTGTAAAATAAAACTTGGGTTTCTTGTTTAATTAGCATAGTCGGTTACCTGGCGCCAACATACAAGATGGAACTATCTTCGTTCGGAGCCATGTAGCGATAGTAGCCGACACCTTCACCTTTAAATGTCTTCGTAGCTGCAAAGAGACCATGACGTCACTGGAAGTCAACAAACACACAGACCAGAACACGCTGTATATGATCTACTTTGCATAACTTTCCAACAACTGTCTTCTATAATATGGCTTTAAAATGGTTGAACGATCGAATATTAGTAATACATTCAATTAATTCCACAGTGTTGTTCTATAGACAATCAGTGACATGTACTCAATTTATTAGTTGATGCACGGGTTCGGGAAAACTGACTTTGTATCCGTGTGCAGTATTTATTTATGCTGTTATGCTTTACAAATAACCGTTGACTGACCATTTGCATGAGCACTGAACATAAACAGTATTGCTATAAATTGTATCAAGTTTGTAAACTTCAAAAGGCGCCATTTGTAAAAACAAAGGAATTGTATGGTCGCATCGCTGTGTGCTGCGCATTATTTTTTTAAAATAATTATAGAATGTAATGAAATATAGCAAAAAACAGAGTGCGATATAATATTATGCATGCGTGTATGTGTGCATGCGTGCTTTATCTATCACAACTACAAACTGATATTTCGTGGCGAAGTCAAGTGGGTACATGATCAACTTGTGCTATTCTGGAACTATCCATACGACTCAACCATAATACGGTCCAGAAGATCGATCTCTACAGCAGACATATAGGTTAATTAAACATTGCGAAATGACTAAGACGAAAGACCAGTCGAATCAGAATGTGGCAAGATGTTGCTGGACGTCGGCGGTGACCAGACTGACCAGCGCTAGCATGTTTTATGCCTTCACGTCATTTTCGTCGTCATTGTCTTGTTATATCTCGTTATTACAGCAAGCTCAATGTCACCTCCATATTACAGCTCAATGTCACCTCCATATTACAGCTCAATGTCACCTCCATATTACAGCTCAATGTCACCTCCATATTACAGCTCAATGTCACCTCCATATTACAGCTCAATGTCACCTCCATATTACAGCTCAATGTCACCTCCATATTACTAATATTGTTGTTTATGTAGACACTGAAATAACGTCAACGTCGATTTGTTATAAATACATTAATTACATTGTATTAATCAGTTCTAAGTATTGTTTTCGCCGTAGCCACAAAGTAAACTGAGCGACGAGGGTGGGGCGCAATAGGCGTATAAGCGCACCACCCGGGACAAATTAAACTGAGCGACGAAGGGGGGCGCAATAGGCGTATAAGCGCTCCACCCGGGGAAAGTAAACTGAGCGACGAGGGTGGGGCGCAATAGGCGTATAAGCGCACCACCCGGGACAAAGTAAACTGAGCGACGAAGATGGGGCGCAATAGGCGTATAAGCGCACCACCCGGGACAAAGTAAACTGAGCGACGAGGGTGGGGCGCAATAGGCGTATAAGCGCACCACCCGGGACAAAGTAAACTGAGCGACGAAGGTGGGGCGTAATAGGCGTATAAGCGCACCACCCGGGACAAATTAAACTGAGCGACGAAGGTGGGGCGTAATAGGCGTATAAGCGCACCACCCGGGACAAATTAAACTGAGCGACGAAGGTGGGGCGCAATAGGCGTATAAGCGCACCACCCGGGACAAATTAAACTGAGCGACGAAGGGGGGCGCAATAGGCGTATAAGCGCTCCACCCGGGGAAAGTAAACTGAGCGACGAGGGTGGGGCGCAATAGGCGTATAAGCGCACCACCCGGGACAAAGTAAACTGAGCGACGAAGATGGGGCGCAATAGGCGTATAAGCGCACCACCCGGGACAAAGTAAACTGAGCGACGAGGGTGGGGCGCAATAGGCGTATAAGCGCACCACCCGGGACAAAGTAAACTGAGCGACGAAGGTGGGGCGTAATAGGCGTATAAGCGCACCACCCGGGACAAATTAAACTGAGCGACGAAGGTGGGGCGTAATAGGCGTATAAGCGCACCACCCGGGACAAATTAAACTGAGCGACGAAGGTGGGGCGCAATAGGCGTATAAGCGCACCACCCGGGACAAATTAAACTGAGGGGCGAAGGTGGGGCGTAATAGGCATATAAGCGCACCACCCGGGACAAATTAAACTGAGCGACGAGGGTGGGGCGCAATAGGCGTATAAGCGCACCACCCGGGACAAAGTAAACTGAGCGACGAAGGTGGGGCGTAATAGGCGTATAAGCGCACCACCCGGGACAAATTAAACTGAGCGACGAGGGTGGGGCGCAATAGGCGTATAAGCGCACCACCCGGGACAAAGTAAACTGAGCGACGAAGGTGGGGCGTAATAGGCGTATAAGCGCACAACCCGGGACAAATTAAACTGAGCGACGAGGGTGGGGCGTAATAGGCGTATAAGCGCACCACCCGGGACAAAGTAAACTGAGCGACGAAGGTGGGGCGTAATAGGCGTATAAGCGCACAACCCGGGACAAATTAAACTGAGCGACGAGGGTGGGGCGTAATAGGCGTATAAGCGCACAACCCGGGACAAAGTAAACTGAGCGACGAAGGTGGGGCGTAATAGGCGTATAAGCGCACAACCCGGGACAAAGTAAACTGAGCGACGAGGGTGGGGCGTAATAGGCGTATAAGCGCACCACCCGGGACAAAGTAAACTGAGCGACGAAGGTGGGGCGTAATAGGCGTATAAGCGCACAACCCGGGACAAATTAAACTGAGCGACGAGGGTGGGGCGTAATAGGCGTATAAGCGCACAACCCGGGACAAAGTAAACTGAGCGACGAAGGTGGGGCGTAATAGGCGTATAAGCGCACAACCCGGGACAAAGTAAACTGAGCGACGAGGGTGGGGCGTAATAGGCATATAAGCGCACCACCCGGGACAAATTAAACTGAGCGACGAGGGTGGGGCATAATAGGCGTATAAACGCACAACCCGGGACAAAGTAAACTGAGCGACGAGGGTGGGGCGTAATAGGCGTATAAGCGCACAACCCGGGACAAAGTAAACTGAGCGACGAAGGTGGGGCGTAATAGGCGTATAAGCGCACAACCCGGGACAAAGTAAACTGAGCGACGAGGGTGGGGCGTAATAGGCATATAAGCGCACCACCCGGGACAAATTAAACTGAGCGACGAGGGTGGGGCGTAATAGGCGTATAAGCGCACCACCCGGGACAAAGTAAACTGAGCAACTAGGATGGGGCGTAATAGGCGTATAAGCGCACCACCCGGGACAAATTAAACTGAGCGACGAGGGTGGGGCGCAATAGGCGTATAAGCGCACCACCCGGGACAAAGTAAACTGAGCGACGAAGGTGGGGCGTAATAGGCGTATAAGCGCACAACCCGGGACAAATTAAACTGAGCGACGAGGGTGGGGCGTAATAGGCATATAAGCGCACAACCCGGGACAAAGTAAACTGAGCGACGAGGGTGGGGCGTAATAGGCGTATAAGCGCACAACCCGGGACAAAGTAAACTGAGCGACGAAGGTGGGGCGTAATAGGCGTATAAGCGCACAACCCGGGACAAAGTAAACTGAGCGACGAGGGTGGGGCGTAATAGGCATATAAGCGCACCACCCGGGACAAATTAAACTGAGCGACGAGGGTGGGGCGTAATAGGCGTATAAGCGCACCACCCGGGACAAAGTAAACTGAGCAACTAGGATGGGGCGTAATAGGCGTATAAGCGCACCACCGGGACAAATTAAACTGAGCGACGAGGGTGGGGCGCAATAGGCGTATAAGCGCACCACCCGGGACAAAGTAAACTGAGCGACGAAGGTGGGGCGTAATAGGCGTATAAGCGCACAACCCGGGACAAATTAAACTGAGCGACGAGGGTGGGGCGTAATAGGCATATAAGCGCACAACCCGGGACAAAGTAAACTGAGCGACGAGGGTGGGGCGTAATAGGTGTATAAGCGCACCACCCGGGAGAAAGCACAGTTGCCACTGATATTGGCGCAATCTTCCAATGAAACATTGCAACATGATGACAAACTAATTTGGACACGTTCCATTTTAGCAGAAACATCACGTCAAGAAAGTTACATCAATATGAGTTTTTACCCATATTATTATAGCAAATACAACAACTTCAAACGGTACCATAGCATAAGTACTTTAACTAAAAAAAATATGAAATAGCTGTCGTAGGTACTTTAACTAAACAAAACTATGAAATAGCTGTTTGTATGTCCCCATATCTTGTCATGGTATATGTCCCCATATCTTGTCATGGTATATGTCCCCATATCTTGTCATGGTATATGTCCCCATATCTTGTCATGGTATATGTCCCCATATCTTGTCATGGTATATGTCCCCATATCTTGTCATGGTATATGTCCCCATATCTTGTCATGGTATATGTCCCCATATCTTGTCATGGTATATGTCCCCATATCTTGTCATGGTATATGTCCCCATATCTTGTCATGGTATATGTCCCCATATCTTGTCATGGTATATGTCCCCATATCTTGTCATGGTATATGTCCCCATATCTTGTCATGGTATATGTCCCCATATCTTGTCATGGTATATGTCCCCATATCTTGTCATGGTATATGTCCCCATATCTTGTCATGGTATATGTCCCCATATCTTGTCATGGTATATGTCCCCATATCTTGTCATGGTATATGTCCCCATATCTTGTCATGGTATATGTCCCCATATCTTGTCATGGTATATGTCCCCATATCTTGTCATGGTATATGTCCCCATATCTTGTCATGGTATATGTCCCCATATCTTGTCATGGTATATGTCCCCATATCTTGTCATGGTATATGTCCCCATATCTTGTCATGGTATATGTCCCCATATCTTGTCATGGTATATGTCAAGGTTCATACACGAAATAATATGACAAACGTTATTTGTTTATTCCAATGCCCCATTCAATGCGGGGCAAAGCGTACCCCTTGTGGAGCAAAGCGCACCCCTTGTGGAGCAAAGCGCACCCCATTGTAAATCACAATGTGAGTAGTTGCTTTAGAAATGAATCCGTTTAAACTTTAATACCTGCACTGTTGACGACTATTTGTGTAACACACTACCTACACATGTCAATTGACTAATACACAGAAGCTCTGATCGTGCGCTGCCTATATAATTGTTTTATAATGTTTGTTTTAACATTTCCTCTAACCAAATAGGGTCTACAAATCGATGTTGTGCATTACTAGGGCCAGTGTTCCTATACATTTACAGCAAAATACATAACCATGGATATAATACGAGCACACCATATAATATACAAAAGTGGGGCAACGTGAACCGGGGGTGCGCTTTGCCCCACATGACGAAATTTGCAAAAAAAATGTGTTACTAAGGTCCTGCAATGCTATTTCTATTTAGATAAGACATGTGTATACGTGATTGTGTTAGCCGTTTCCAGGTGAAATGAAAATAAGTAGGCTAAATTGTGTTTGCCTCTAAATGGGTGCGCTTTGCCCCCACCCTACTCTACAATCGATGGTTTCGTCGGATGAAAATGTTACTCGCCATTTGAAACAAACGAAGGGGCTTCGTCGGCCCCAAAACAGGACGTGCCTAGTATTATGATGAATACAACAATTCGCACGACACTACACAACAACATGTTAATGCGCAATATTACGACTTGTTCACATCGTTCCTTGCGTAAACGTGCACTCATCCCCGGAATCGAAAGTCATGAGACGTCCGCGTTGACGCCACAGTGATGTCATGGTCCTGTGATGAAATTTGTGCAAACATCAGTAATAATGATATGCCAGTATTCTTACGATTATATGTACTTGTATATGCTGATGACACAATAGTCATGAAGAGACATGGTCATGCTTTTGGGCTATGCACCAAAAAGTGATAATAACAACTAACCACGTGCAACTTAAATAATAACAACTAACCACGTGCAACTTAAATAATAACAACTAACCACGTGCAACTTAAATCAAGAATATCAGTGCTTTACTCAAAGTGTGTTCTAAAAGTGGGAGATTCCGGTAATTTCTCCGGTTGACTGCGGATTGACATGTTAACCAGCGCGACCGATAAGCGAATGCGCAGTTTTATGAAAATCGGGTAACGTAGACTAACCGTGACATATTAAGTGAGGCTGGCATACACAGAACCAACGCACTCTTAAAAAAACATGATAATTTATCAGAAAGAGGACTACTTTAGTAAATCAAATTTGCTAGACTTCGACACTCGACACATAACTAGGGTTATCTAACAGTATGGTGCGGCCCATGAAATTAAGATGATATGTGTTCAACAAGGGTTTTCTAGTAAACCACTGGAGTGGTATTCTTAATTGTAGTTGCAAATTGTTATACTGTAGTAAATCTTACAGGTGCAAAAAAAATTGCGACTTTTGTTTCCCTTTAAAGAAGTACCATGACGGGGACGCGGAACTGGCCAGTCACGATGATGTAACTAATAACTAGGGCAGACGAATTCAGGACTGATATCTAGCTTTCATCGCAACAAGTATACTTTATTTCCACACTCTGATGTTAGCACCTATTTACAAGTTTAGTACTTTTAAATTTGCTATATTATGTTTGTCATTTTCTACCGTTATATTCCTTTAAGTCTTTTCAACCCACACCAGTCCTGGCTAAATAACTCTTTATGCTAACAGTTGCCAGATTCCTCTCGTCTCGTCCTTCCATGGTTTGTCGGTTTTCTGTGATGTGTTTTCCAATAGCTTATCTTTCTTGTATCTAACTGTTAGATATCAAACGTTTTAAAGCTAGGCTCAAAACACTGCTGTGCCCAAACTAAAACTGATCGTTTGTATCATACAATCATGATAATGTTATCAAACAATCATGATAATGTTATCAAACAGTCATGATAATGTTATCATACAATCATGATAATGTTATCATAAAATCATGTCTAATTTCAACTACATCTTTTCTAACATCTTCAACGCCCAAATAATTATATTTTAATCAGGATTGGGTTCAAAATGATTGTTACCTGTGTACGTCTATCGACATATTTACCAACCAAGTCTACAGCGATAGGGTGACGTGCCGCTCATCAATTACTGACTGATTTATTGATGATTTTTTACTGACTGACTGATTATCAACTAACTGACTGACGTAGCTGACGAAAAAGAACATTCCGGTCGCTACAGCGAGTACTAGAGCACCGGCTGTATAGGCCGCTATGACGATCACGTCCTCGTCATTCTCCTTGTCGTTCCCCTTTCCATTGGTGGCGTCGCCCGTCTTGTCCGTGGTCTTCGTCGTGGCAACAATCAATTCGTGCTCCGCAATCGTCACGCCCTTGCTCTGACATATGTAACTTGCGCCATCTGACGGTTTCACGTCGGTAATGATAAGCGTATTGTTACTGGACAAGAAATACTTGTTGTTGTCAATCATCAACGGCAAGTTTTTGGTATACCACGTGATCGACAGACGTCGCATCGTGCACACAGAGTGACATTTGAAGTGAGCGACATCGCCGGCAGTCACGTGATGTTTGCTGGTCGGGGCTAAAAACGAGATGTCGCAGCATTGAACAGGTCATGTGTAGCTCAGGCCAACTCAGTAATACAGCGGCCTCTCGCTATGTGGAATTCTGGTGCAAGGAACATCCGCTGAAAGGAACAACGTTGAAATCCCTGTTCCAGTTTTGTATAACCCTGAATAAAAGTAGTAGTGTGTATGGGACATGTTAGTCCAGTCCCATCATGTTCCATATAGCGAGAGTCCACTGTTATAACACTAATGATATAATGATAACTATAACGATGATAAGTATTATAATAATAAGAAGAAGATGAAGAAGAAGAAGAAGAAGAAGTAGAATAACAATAAAAAGAAACACTTCTTGTCAGGGAACTCTCTCGTTATGATGTTGAACTCTCTCGTTGTGATGTGAACATCGCAGCTTTGAGCGACAGAGGGCTTGGATACGAAGGGTCAACTGCTGAGTCGGGTGGACGATACACATTCTTTTGGAAAGGCAGACCGGAAATGACAAACGGATTCACGGTGCAGCGCTAGCAGCCAAGACAACCCTGTTGAAACATATGCCATATCTCTCCAGAGACATCAATGAAAGATTGACGAAGTGTCATCGCACCTACATTAAACCGCTCCGACGAAGTCAAAGAACGATTGTCTACTCTGACAGTCATTAAGGAAATGATAAACTGTTTCTCTTCGGGGACGTTAATGCCAGAGTGGGCAAAGACAATGGTGATTGGCCACACATGATAGGTGGACATGGAATAGGTAAACTAAGCAGCAATGGTCTTCTCCTGCTGAACAAGTGGTGTGCAGAACATGAACGATTGATACTTAGCATCAATTCCAGACATGCCACTAGAGTGGGATGACGCAGATGATGTGGACTTTGACTTTGCAGACGAAGAGCGATAGCCACTGGATGCCTTCTTGTCGACGTCATGCGCCGAACTAGCCAACTGGAATCTCTTCGTCAACGATACAAAGACTGAGATCTATAGAACTGTAGAACTATAGGACATGAAAAGAATTTGTGTAGATTGGATATCAAGAAGTACTCGTTCTCACAGAGGACAATACATTAACCGAACAAATTATCTACAGATTGTGTAAATGCTAGCAGCGTGAATGTGTCTAAAAACAAGGGCGGGTTATACATAGATGAAACATGTTGTACTATCGATAAGTCAGTGGCTTCCTTGTCCACTTGCCATCTGGGCTTTTGCTTTGGATGATAATCTTGGTAAATAGTCGATACCGTCATGGTGGTTCGATATTCGTCCTGGGCCACATGTGGCCAAACATAAAGCGACTGAACAACTCGTCCGTGATGATTGTCCCTTAGCAGCCCATACGCAAATTAATATGAAGCTGATGGCTGACAGAATCCCCGAGATAACTAAGTAGTTTGGTCTAACAATCATCCTTGGAAAAACATGGGTATTGCACCAGTCATCCACATCATTATCCACATCAGCACCAACAATCTTGATAGATGGCATCCATTTGAAGAATGTTGACCATTTCACCTCAGCGTTCACCGACATCACCAACCATGAGTGCATGAGACACAGTCATCATCGAAATCAGTAGAATACCCGGAACATTTATTGTTTGTCTAAAACAATAATGCAATATATTACATTTGTAACTTTAATCCATTTTCTTGATTATAAACTCTGCCCACAAACATAAGGCGATACGACGTAATCCGTGACTTTTGACATTACATTTACACATGTAATGCCACAACCAGATGGTAATGCTTTTACCACGACGTGGCGCCACTTACCTGTGCAGTTACAACTTCCGGTCCAGAGAGTTGTTCTGCAACACACGCCACATTGTTACGTTGAGACCACTTGCAACCCGTAGCACATCAATGATGATGTGGTTCATTGTGATGTTCTTGAACGTATGAATTACACTGAGCGTGCGAGCTCCTGTGTTCTTTAACACGTTTGTATGGGTAAGACATTGTGAAACATCAAATCAATTTACTTGTTGTCTTCTTGATATCTTTGATATTGATAAGTCGATACGTAATGTCGAGTGTAAGGGCGCTTTGCAGTAGCTTACGTCTTACTACGTAGTCACATATGGACGCCGTAGCCGTAACACAGTTATGTAGGAAGTAGGTTTCGCTGGCATTGATCTTCGCTATGTCGACTTAAGAACAGGCCAGGTTGTTTCTTCCTGTTGAAGTTACTCTGAGCTAATTTTTATGCAGCAAATAATGCTGCGTGCGCGCGTGTCGAAGAAAGACAGAATGAAATGACTACATAACTCGCACTGAATGATGAAAGACAGAACGACGTAATCGTCCGTACCCGCGGACAGTGCAGTTGCCAGAAGCGACACTCCAGTCGCAGTAGGGGTCTCGGACACACTGCGGACACAGGTAGTTGTCACACTGCTCGACGTTGATCTCAACGATGTTGTCGTCCGTGCTGATGTAAAGACGTCGTCCCTACGGAAGCACGCACCGCGGATAATGTCATTTTTGTCACATCAGAAGTATCGACATACATTATACATAAACTGGTTGCTGTGGAAATGTGTTGCAGTGGTTTATTAATTAAGCAAAACATTTTTGAAAATTAGAATATGTAATTGTTCCCTTCGGCGAAGATTTAGACGGAAAATATATGAAGTTTACTCTTTTGAGGGATGCACGTCTTTGATTATGTCACATCTATAAAGTAAGCGCCATGTATAGCAATAGCAACCGTCTTAGGGAGTTATGACAGCGGACTCGCATTGTTCAAATTATAATTATGTGCTTCTGGAATACGTAGTACGTTTTGTCTTCGCATGAACATGTGGAATAACATTGTATTGGCATGACAAACTCTTGGCATGACCCTGTTATCTCTACATTCATGCGCGTCCTTCTGTATTTGTAATTGTTGAAATGCTGCTGTTACACAATTATCTGTCCAGCCCTGTCTTTTCCAAATTACATTCCAGAATGTTTGGTATAGCATTTAATCTTAGCTATCATACTTCTGTAATTATATTTTATTAATTTATTATGGATTAATAAGAGCATCATAAATTAATTTAATAATAATAAAATAACCATATTTGCTTCAATCACCATTACTCAAAATGACAACTATCAAGCTTTACTTACAAGTAACTTCATCTCCCATATATGTGTGACGTCTTTGAACGGTTGCCATATCGCCAGAGTTTCGCTGTGGTGTTTGGCGGGCGTTGTCCACTGTACCACTTTGTACACCTTTCCTTGATCTGTCGATCGTGCAAATAATGAATGTGTTAAATGATGACACAACTGTGACCATGACACAACTATGTCCATGACACAACTGTGGACATGACACAACTGTGGCCATGACACAACTGTGGACATTACACAACTGTGGCCACGACACAACTGTCGCCATGACACAACTATGTCCATGACACAACTGTGGACATGACACAACTGTGGCCATGACACAACTGTGGACATGACACAACTGTGGACGTGACACAACTGTGGCCGTGACACAACTGTGGACATGACACAACTGTGGCTATGACACAACTGTGGACATGACACAACTGTGACCATGACACAAATGTGGACATGACGCAACTGTGGCCATGACACAACTGTGGCCATGACACAACTGTGGACATGACACAACTGTGGCCATGACACAACTGTGGACATGACACAACTATGGCCATGACACAACTGTGGACATGACACAACTGTGGCCATGACACAAATGTGGACATGACACAACTGTTGACATGACATAACTGTGGCCATGACACACCTATGGCCATGACACAACTGTGGACATGACACAACTGTGGACATTACACAACTGTGGCCATGACACAACTGTGGACATGACACAACTGTGGCCATGACACATCTGTGGACATGACACAACTGTGGCCATGACACAACTGTGGACATGACACAACTGTGGACATGACACAACTGTGGCCATGACACAACTATGGACATGACACAACTGTGGCCATGACACAACTGTGGCCATGACACAAATGTGGACATGACACAACTGTGGACATTACACAACTGTGGACATGACACAACTGTGGCCATGAAAGAACTGTGGACATGACACAACTGTGGACATTACACTGCACGTCGGACGTGTAGCGATGAACTGAAAACGGAGCGATTTCAAGCCGAGGTCATGTGAGTTGCATTTAAGAGGCAAATTTTTAAATACAATAAAGCTCTCGTTGATATGTTCATCATACGATCCTCGTAGAAAAACTTCTACAACATTATCCTGGGTTAGCGTGGTAGCAACATATGTTGTGTTTAAAACACATCTTACGACTTTCACTTTCACCAGGCCGGGGCCTATCTAAAATTGGTACAATTGGTATATATATATATATATATATATATATATATATATATATATATATATATATATATATATATATATAGTCAGATGAAGTCTTTTCTGGTTCATTGTGGATAGCTATTCATCTTTGATCAGTTTCAATTTGGATAAGACCTCTCTCCACTACAGTTATTAACCATTAAAGTTAGATATTTGCGAAGCATTACTTCCGTATTAGGGAAAACATCCCTGATATTTCTCTTGATCAGCATCTCATACATCGTCGGAGCCAGATTGAAGGGAAGCGAAGAGAGACTCTAAGCGGCTAATCAGTGGGGGTCCCTTTGTGTGGGGGGTCCCTTTATGTGGGGGTCCCTTTATGTGGGGGTCCATTTATATGGGGGTCCCTTTATGTGTGAGGCTTTTTGTAGGGGGCTTGGAACGAGTGTACCAATCGTACCACGGTTATTCCGGTACTGGCTTCGATTAGTTAATTGCAACATATACTAACCGGAGCCGATGAAGAACACTTTGGATTCTTTCCGTATGTCGACGACGATGCGGTGTAGGATGATCTGGTTGTGTGAGAAGAGCGCCTGACCCGATTCGCTAGTGACGTCAGTGGCCATGAAGGGATGTCCACTTGCGAATTGCAGTACAACGATGCTGAGTTGTTGCGAGTCGGGTGAACACTGGCGACACCCAACGGATACATGATTTGTTTAGAATATACTCTGATACAAAGAAAGGAATGGGAAGAAAAAAAAATGTAAATCCTAGTTCGCTTTCCTGGCGCAACGAGTAGAAGCTTTGCTGTGGATTATGACATTTGTATTTATGTTAAAAAGCCAAATCTGAAAATGCTGTTCTTCATATCCCAGAAAATACCCAATTCTCATTTGATAGAATCACGTGGGAAACGAAAGCAGTTGTTTTACTTACTTCTGACATTTAACTCCAAACAGCCCTGTCTAGGGCTAACAGAGCAGTGTTTTCTTTCTTTAGAGTTCACGGCTGGTTTTTGTAATTTCCTTGCATGGGATTTTTACGTCCTCTGGCGTAGACACCAGGTAGACGGGATCAACGGGTTTTAGTCTCTTCCGAAAGACACAGGCAAAGTGGGGTGAACGGAATTGCACAAGGTTCGACGGCAGTAGGTGGACTCGAACCATCGAAACATCGTCGATCGAGGGTCGGCTGCTCTAACCGATAGACCAATGCTCCCCACGTTCACGTCATAGAGATAACCATGCGTACAGCGAGGTTGGTTTCAAATCGCTCTTGCAGTATTTCAATTCGGTGCATTTCAGCAAAATCGTTTTATTCAACTCCATATCATATGGATATCAACTAGTATAGTGCAAGCAGCTGTTCAATTGTAGCGAAAGATTTTCTCTAT